>CM067366.1:98025543-98123043 GCA_034401795.1 Chaetoderma sp. LZ-2023a
CGCATGACACGTGTGTTGGCGGGGTAATCATTCCTGATGGGACGGTTACCGCGGTGAGAACCGCGCCGGTGTTTCTGGCAGAGGAGACAGTGCCGCTCTTGCACTCCTTATGTCCACCTCTATCCCTAGGTGGACCGGTGGGAGGCCGGCTAGCCGACCACATGCAAGAGTGGGAACGGTTAACTCAGGACCGTTTAGTCTTGCGATGGCTTTCAGTCGGGTATCATCCCGATTGGATGACAGGCCCGCCATCGCGACTGTCTCTAGTGCCGATCTGGACTCTAAATCCGAGAGATCCAGATCAAAGGTTGTGTATCGAGGAGGAAATAAATTCCCTCATACAAAAAGGAGCTATTCAGCCGGCACAGAGGTGTCCGGGCTTCTATTCAACCCTGTTCTTAGTAACAAAGAACACCGGAGGGTGGAGACCAATTCTCAACCTCAAGTCATTGAACAAGTTCATAGAGACGCCCAGTTTCAAGATGGAGACTGTGCGCTCGGTGTTGGCGGGGTTAGAGAGGGGAATGTGGACAGCGTCGATAGATTTGAAGGACGCTTATTTCCACATCCCCATACACAGGAGTTTCCGTCGCTTCCTGAGATTTGCATTCCAGGGCAGACAGTGGGAATTCAGGGTGCTACCCTTCGGAATTTCCACGGCTCCTCGGGTTTTCACCCGTGTGGTTCTTGCGATCACCGCATACCTCCGCAGGAGAAGCATAGCAGTCCACACGTACATAGACGACTGGCTGTTGAAAGCACACACCCGGGAAAGTTTATCGGCCAGTCTGGAGATTGTTTTGAAAACTCTCACAGACTTAGGCTGGATGATCAATTTCCCAAAATCAGAGCTGATTCCATCCCAGAAGTTTGTTTACCTGGGGATGTTCTTCGATCTAGAGACAGGATATGTTTATCCTACTCAGGAGAGAGTTCAGAAACTCATCTCATTAATTCAGTCGGTGTGCGACAGTCGTCATGTCCTGGCACGGGTTTACTTGAGAATGCTGGGGTTGATGGTTTCATTGGAACCAGTCATTCCTCAGGCCGCCTTACGCAGGCGGCCGATCCAGTTATTTCTCATGACACAATGGACCCAGAGTACAGGTTCGCTGGAGTCGAATGTGTCAGTGTTGGCGCCTCTGATTCATCACCTGCAATGGTGGTTGGACACAGAGAATCTCTTGGTGGGGGTTATGCTAACCCCTCCCCACCCTCAGGTGACTGTGTATACAGATGCATCGATGGAGGGCTGGGGAGCTTGCCTGGAAGAGTCCACGATATCAGGGCTTTGGAATCTGGAACAGTCAAAGGAACATATAAATCTACTGGAGCTAAGAGCAGTAGTCCTGGGCCTGGAACATTTCTTACAGAAAGTTCAGGGCAAGATTGTTCTTATTCGTTCAGACAACTCAACAGTTGTGACTTACATAAACCGCCAGGGCGGAACGAAGTCGCCCAGTCTCTGTATGATGACATGGAGACTGCTTTGTTGGTGTCTGGATCACCAGATTACCTTGAAAGCAGTTCATATTCCGGGAAGGTTAAATCTGCTAGCAGACTCATTGAGCCGAAGGATGAGTGTTTTACCCACGGAATGGCAACTAAATCAATGTGTGGCGGATCGTCTGTTCGACCATTGGGGGAAACCCAACATCGATTTGTTCGCAACGAAGAAGAATGCGAAGATGACGACGTACGTCTCTCCGATTCCGGATCCAAGCGCTTTCGCAACAGATGCGTTAGCTATCAGCTGGGAGAGAATGTATGCATACGCATTCCCTCCAGCAATCCTGATTCCAAAAATTCTTCAGAAAATCAGACAAGAGGAATGCCAAGTGCTTCTGATCGCCCCGGATTGGCCAAGCCGATCATGGTATACGGATCTGCTGGACCTTCTGGTCTGCAATCCGGTTCCTCTGCCTCTGATGGACGATATTATCTTCCAGGGCAAGGCCCTTCACAACAATCCGTCAATGTTCAGATTGACTGCGTGGATGTTGTCAAGGAATCTAGAATTAAGGAGGGCTTTTCTGAGCAAGCAGCCATGTTTATGGCCAAAGCCAGGAGGGGGTCAACCTCCAGAGCATATAATTATAAAATCAACAGATTTGCAGAATGGTGCTCAAAAAGATGTATTGATCCAATGGATTCATCTATTCAAGTAGTAGCTGATTTCCTCTGTCACCTCTATGATGCCTATAGCCTCAAGCCTAACTCTATTGCTGGTTATAAGTCAGCATTAATGTCTGTTATTCCTTGCTTGGCTAAGAGGGGAAGTGATGAAGTAAATACATTAAATGTATTAATTAAAGGCATGGGCAATCTAAGACCAAGGAATCCACCTGTGATTCCGTCTTGGAGTTTATCGCTAGTGCTTCAAGTACTAGGTGATAAGCCTTTTGAACCACTTAGTTCCATTTCTATGAAACTATTAACACTGAAGACTGTGTTTTTAATTGCTGCGGCCTCGGCTAGGCGTAGGAGTGAAATTCATGCCTTATCAGCCGAGGATGACCATTTTGTGGTTTCAGGGGAAGGCCTTAAGCTGCTACCTAGGATTAATTTCTTGGCTAAAAATCAGTCGTTGAAATATCCAGGTCAACCTATTGTTTTGCCTGCTTTAACTAGATATGATCCTAATTCTAAAGCATGGTGTCCCGTCCGGGCGCTTTGCCGGTACAAGCAACGTACGGCGGAGTGGCGCACCGACCAGTCGGCGTTATGGTTGTCTTATATTGAACCCCATGGCAGGGCTTCTAAGGACACCATTTCCAGGTGGATTGTAGAATGCATTCAGTTTTGCCATAAATCCGCCACCGGGAAGCAGGTTGACGTGGCCAAGGCTCACAGTGTCCGCGGCGTAGTGACATCCACTGCCCTATTTAATGGGGTCCCGGTGGATGATATTATGTCGGTGGCTCAGTGGCACTGTGAGTCCAGTTTTACAGACCATTATCTCCGTGACACCTCTAATCCTCTCGCCTTGTCGATTTTGAAAAAATAGCTAGGCATATATTTTTGATGGGGTTTCCTCATTGCTTATATATTTCACAATTAATTTATGGAAACAACCACTAATTTGGGACTGCATCGTTCTTCACCAATGGGAAGAGGATGTCAGCAGCCATTTCAACAAGGTCAGTCTTGTGTATGTGTTGTCCATTGTTGATTGTCTTGTCACGTTACCCGTTATTATTATGATGATGGTTTTGTGTATTTATGTGGTTCATTGTTGAGAGTATACGAAAATGGAGTTTTTTTCGTCTCTGTCCTGTAGTACATGGCACTTGTACGTAGAGAGCGTATAGGACATTGAGGTCATTCGACTCTTCCTCCCAGGAAGGAGGGGGGGGAGCGCATATGACATTCGGTCATCTCTCATACATCGGGGGTGTTATCCGATGGTTAGTCAAATCCTGACTGTTTTTTCATACAGTTTCAGAAGTTTAAGTGCCTTAAACGCAGAAAAGCGTATAGGGATGAGCTGGTCTTTTGACCTCGCCTCCCTCCCGCCGAATTCACTGTCGAATTCTGGCAATATCAAAAGTATTAGGGAGGTAAGTATACTCTTGATGTGAAATAAACGAAATCAAGGATTTCTTTTTTCACGAGAGAGTTGATACTTACCTCCCTAGATACGGACCCGGCCTCTCCACCCCACAGAGGCTCGGTCTTCAGGCTCTTTGTAGTTGCATGTGTATCAGCCAATAAATTAGTCAGAGGAAGTGCTAGTCTGCGCATGCGCGGTGGTGGGGCTGGCATCCGCCAGACTACGCTCTGACTCCCTGCCCAGTAGGGGCACCTAACTGTTTTAATCTGAGTGTTTATTGAGTGAAAGCCAATATTTAGCAATATCAAAAGTATTAGGGAGGTAAGTATCAACTCTCTCGTGAAAAAAGAAATCCTTGATTTCGTTGATTTCGTTTATTGTAGATGATCTAGAAGCCATATTGTTATGTTTAAATGTCTACTGAATTGTTTAGAACCAGAATTTGAATGAAATTTGCTGCATAAGTTTTATATTCAACCCTTTAATTATCAAAAATGGTAATCAAGATCTAAAATAAATTTCTCAGTGAATATCCACTTGCAGACCAATAAAAGACTATTTTTGACAATTTACCACTTGAAATAACCGAGCCAGTCATTCCAGCGGTAAATTTTCAAAAGTCATCTTGGCCTGTAAGTAGACCTTTCTTCAAGACCACTGAAAAGGCCATTTTTTACCGGCTTGACTAGTCAAACATTAACTAATAAATTACATGACTTTTATTTCAGTTTGAATCTGGAAACATGAAGAATCTGGTATTGAAAATTATCAGGTATGATATTATAATACAAAATTATTGGCAGATGTATTTCTCCCATTGGGTGTTGTCTTTATACCACAAAACTAATATAGAAAATAGATTTGGACAGTAGATAGATAGATAGATAGATAGATAGATAGATAGATAGATAGATAGATAGTGCATTTATATTGCGCTGAACTCCATGCTATTGCATGTTCTAAGCGCTGTACAATCCTATGCCCTGACCTAATGGTCAGTGTATCAGTGATGCCTTAGTAGGAGTGGATGAATATAATACTGGCCAAATCATCAAAGGATGTATTTACCATAACGGCCTATACCAGCAACATCTCCGTGTCAAATTAGTTTCAAAATGTCCAACAGAATATTCATTACATAGTAAAGAATTTAACGTTTCTGCTTTATGAGGGGTAAGGGGTTAATATGACAACGGTCAGGGAGGTAGGAAGAGGCGTGTGATTATGAGTGGGCTCAGAATTTTGTTCAACAAAGGACTGCATGATAAATTCTTGACATAACCATAAGCCATTTTCAGACGCATCTGATTCATTATAATATCACAGCGAGCCCAAAGTAGGGTGGATAGACTGATAACACATACAAAGTTAGATGGCCACATAACAGCTGTCTTCCCGGACTCGCATTGGTTGCCAGTCAAAGGGGTAATTTCTTACAATGTCGCAAGTGATGGTGGTTCTTTAAACAAACACGTGATTCCAAAACACATGTATGGTATAGTAGGCTACTCGTGTTGAGAGACCACCTATCTATAGTGATTAATTGTTTGAGATCCATAAGGTGCTAACTTATCCTTTTAACCATTTCACCAATGAATTCCCCATATCTCATTTTCAATGCTACCAGACAGGAAAACTGTTGAAAATTTTGAAATTATTTTTGACTGGAAGCAGCAACAGTTTCCAGTCAAATTAATTTCAAAATATTCAACGGAAAACGTCTTATATCGTAAAGAATATACTTTTTCAGGGATTTTATCGGTGAAAGGGTTAATGGTCAGGACGGATGAAAATGACTTGTACAATGATCTTGCGATATGTCCATTTGCAACCAGCAAGAAGACTATTTTTTGGAAATTTATCGCTGGAATAGCTTGCTTGAAAATTTAGCCAATCATTCCAGTTGTATAGTTTCCAAATCCTACCTCTTACTACTGAACTATGCTGTAAAATCTGTTCAATTTTAATTTTATCCACAGAGGTAATTATCCACCCGTTTCTCCGAAATATAGCTATGAACTCAGAAATCTTATCAACGTGTTGTTCAAGAGGATGCCTCGGTAAGTTTGTGATTAACCAAGAACAAGGTTATCATGTAATAAAACATATTAATCTCACTTTTCATAGCACCATTACATGGTAGAATTAAAACCATGTCTGTGTTCATAACTCTAGTCTGTAGTCTGATATTAGTCTTAATCCTATTTTCTTGAGACTTGATCCATTGATATTTTTGCAAAGTCATGTCAAATGTTCAAAAACATCATAATTTGCAATGTTACATATTAAAGTATGTCTTTTTCTCAAGAAATCTAATTCCTTATTGTGTTGACCAACAAAACCAATATTTAAAATTCAACAGAGAGTTTGATATATCCTGTTCACACAAATTTCAGAATAACTGAGTAAGCATCAACATGGCGGAACTGAATTATGGGACAGACAGTACATTTTTAATGGAATTAATATATAATATTCTTATCTATATATCTCCTTCATATTTCCTAGTGAGCGTCCAACAGTTAATGCTGTCTTAAAGAAGCCATTCTTACAACCGAAGATACAGAGGTTCTTGACTGATGCAGTAAGTAGATTGATTCATTGTTTACTACTGAGATAGTGTTGCTATGGATTGTTTAAAACTTGAATTTATTTTTTTAAATTTCATATTTTTTTTCATAGAAATGTCCATTTGCAGACCAAGAGAAGCCTATTTTTGAAAATTTACCACTAATGACTGGCTCGGTTATTGAGCCAGTCATTAGTGGTAAATTTTCAAAAATAGGCTTCTCTTGGTCTGCAAATGAACATTTCTTGAGACCACTGCAGATGCCATTTTTGGCAGATATGAGTGCTAAAGGGTTAAAAATAGGCTATAGGTTTGTTAACCGTGACCTAGTTTACTTTAACAAAACTGTTCCATTATCAGATATAAAACAACATGATTTAATTTTTTGTCTCGTCCTACCCGAAGTGGTCGTCGATGGCTCCACTTAGTTATCCAAATGGCATCCGAAAGTTGAGGAATCCTGTTTATCCATCGATCATGTGACATCATAGTCAACTATGTGACGTGAAGGATGACATCAAAATCATTTACATCATGAATGACTCGATTTAGTCCGTCTTAAATGCGTAATAATCCGTCAGGTTGTACGAATTGCATGTCTTTGCTAATTAATAAACATACTGTTGAATATTTTGAAACTAATTTGACTGGGTGCTGTTGCTTCCATAGGCAGAAACAGCGCCCGGTCTGAATCTCTGAATCTGAATAAAATACTGCGTTTGACCTCAATGTGTATAATAATACAGAATAACGCAGTCAAATTAGTTTCAAAATGTTCAACAGCTTACATTGATTTGTTCATTTTCTGGAAATTGAGAGGGGTGTGTTGTTCCATAGCTAAGAATGGATTCATCCATTGTTAGTTTTTCAAAATGCCCTGATGGCTCAACATGCACAGACCCAAGCCTTTAGTTCCTTGAATTTGTGAAGAAACTTTAACAGGAGATACCATTTAAGACTTACTTTATTATTTTTCGACAGGCTTTCCACACATAGCAGTGCTTCATCAAGTCAACGTGGTGGAGCACATTTATGTGCGAAAGCGTGTCAAAAAACATGAATAAATTGATTCTAAGATCTGTACGACATGAGCGGTGGTTAGCTAGAAATGGGTGTGGCCCTATCTAGAAATGTATCCCTCAATGACCGGTCCATTAAATAGATGTTCAAGTTCAGAGAGTATTCTCTCTTGTACTCGGTTATTTCTTCATTCTGTTTATAGTCTTGATACATTTGTTCACAGCAAATAGCCGATGAATTCAGTCATACTGTGATGCATGGAGCTAAGCTGAGAAAAAGGATACCTACTCCGATTTCTGCACGTCCCAATTCGGGTATACATGCAGTTATTATGTACATTTTCATTTCCTGTAAAAACTTTGTGTGATTATAGGTTGTGCTTCATATCTTTTGTTCCATTGAATTTAAATTTCCACTTCTCCATCTAACTACTTTATCAGTTTAATGGTCAAGCTGGCAAAAACTGGTCATAGGCAGGCCAAGATACATTTAATGAGTAAGGAATTTGATTTTCTAGACCAAATATCACCATTAACTGTCTTACTGTTGAGTTTTTGCAGACATTTTCCAGGTGTTATATCTTTGGAGGTGCTGAATATTTTTAAAACAATTTGACTGATACTAGCGTAGCATTTTGATATTTGTACATTTGTTTTTTTAAGTTTGGCTACATTTTATATACACAGAAAATTATACAAAGGTACTGTTTTCTTACAACTGTTGGTGGGAATATCAATATGCCAACCACCAATAGCCCACTCACTCATACACACGCACGCACATACACACACGCACGCACACACACACACTATAGCATGACCACTTGCTATTATCCATGCCACCTCATGGCTTTGCCATTATGACTTGCAGATGTAGATGGAGTAAAAGTATAGTACCCCTTTCAATGACAAATCCCTGACATTCTTGAAAAAGTAAATGGCTTCCTTCCCGTGATAGTAATTTCAAAATATTCAACAGCTTTCCTGTTTATTTGCCCTAAAATTGCGATACAGGGAATTTATTGGTGACCGGATTGACGGATGAGTATGAGCAATGCTTTCTCTTTCATTTACACATACAGTGTGTGGATCTAAGAGAAGGCCACTATAATTATGGTTCACATTGATGTACTTTGAGAGTCTGAAATGTGAAATATGGTATGATGTTTTTATTCATATGACACTAAGTGTTTAAAAAGATTGTTCCGTACTACTTTTAATCCTTTCGCACTTACAGACCAGAAATCACTAATTCTTTCTGATGCAAGGAATATTCTGTTGAATATTTTGAAACTAATTTGACTGGGAGATATTGCTGCTTATGGCAGCAACAGGTTTCCATCAAATTAATTTCAAACTATTCAACAACTTTCCTGTATACTTGTCTTGAAATTGAGTTTTGAAATTTTAAGTGTGACGAGTTAATGTGTCAAATTGTGTTCTGTTTTATAAGCCCAACCACCCCGGAGATCACAAACACCGTTACCCACCCCTGGTAGAGCTCCTCCACGTTATGATCCAGCGGCTGTCTATGGTCAACCTATGGTCAAGCGGTCAAGAGAAGCAAGGTATAAACGTTTACTTATCATTTTCTGCCACATGTGAAGTTGACATACTGATGGATAGATAGATAGATAGATAGATAGATAGATAGATAGATAGATAGATAGATAGATGGATGGATGGATGGATGGATGGATGGATGGATGGATGGGTGGATGGATAGATGGATGGACTCCACTCAAGGGCATGTTCTAAGCGCTATGCATCTCATCCTTGTGTTCCTGGACATCGTGGAAACAAAACTGTTAATGCACCAAAACCCTTTATTGGCCAAGCTGGCCCAACCAGCCTCTGCAAGGGTCATGATGAATGTCCATATCGATGCCAATAGAAGACTGTTTTCGAAAATAAGCCACTCTAATGACTGGCTCGATCTCCGAGCCAGTAATTCCAGTAGTAAATCTTCAAAAGGTTTTCTCTTGGTCTGCAATTAGACATTTCTAAGCAAAAATTTTAACTTTCTTGATGAATCTCGACCATTCAAGGATTAGTGATCATGTCGAATAAAATGCGCCTCCACAATGGCTTTGAGAAATGTTCATTTGCAAACCAAGAAATTCTTTTTGAAAATTTACAATTTACGACAAGAATGACTGATGTTTAAAAATAGTCTTCTCTTAACCATAAATCGACATTTTCTTTGTGAATTTTTTAACACATTTAATTATTAACTTACCTGTCCTGAAAGGCCAAGTGAGCTTATGCTGTGGCCACCATCTGTCGTCCATCAGTCTGTCATCTGTTTAGGCGACTTCTCAAGAAACACTGGTCTGCTTTCAATTATATTGGCTGGAATCATCCTTAGGGCATTGAGATCCAAGTTTGTTCAAACAATGTCGATCAGCCAATTTGACAGGCAGCCAACTTGGATTTTGGCTGATTTTTTTTAATGTCTTTATAAATCTTCTCTGAAACCACCGGATCAATTCAAAACTTATGAAACATTATCTACAGCAACAGCTGTACCAGGTTTGTTCAAGGGAACTTGATTAGCCAAATGCTTTGGCTGCCATCTCTGATGACCTAGCTTTCACAAAGACAACTCGAGAACTGCTGAATGGATCGGGCTGATATTTGTGAGATATGAGTAGGGGCTAATGGCCATTAAAATTGGTTCAAATTGTAATTGATACGTCAAAAGCATAGCTGACCAATAAAAATGTAGCCGCCATTTTGAATATTTTGTTTGATGGGCTTTGAAGCTGAAATTGGTTCTATATAGGTTTTGGGGATGCTGATTTCACTTCAAGAGTATACTTACCTCCCTAATACTTTTGATATTGCTAAATATCGGCGTTCACTCAATAAACACTCAGAATAAAAACAGTTAGGTGCCCCTACTGGGCAGGTAGACAGAGGGTAGTCCGGCGGATGCCAGCCCCACCACCGTGCATGCGCCGACTACTACTTCCTCTTTGCTAATTTATTGGCAGAGAGAACACATGTTTTTGTTGTTTTTTTCACTTTCACTTGAAAAAGAATTCTAAAAGCGCATTTTAAGTCTATATATTGGAAGGATTATCGCCTGGATCATGACGGACAGAGTGGCTTCGCCGGAGGACGGCGCAGAATCCTTATATCAGGTGATTTCTAATATATTCTAGCGAGTTTTCCCCGGTGTAATGCGTTTCCGGGACTCGCGTTTACCGTGATAAGCCCCTGTTTTAGTTGTTTTATTTCAACGTGGTGCTATATAAGACTAATCTCTCTTTGTGTTTATGTCCACAGGTATCTGTTAGGATATGTAATGGACATCACAGCATCTGAGGGTTTGTTTCTCTCCACCAAGGTTCCTTTTCCTACTAATACTGTTAGGTTATCTAACCAAGATTTTTGTGTCCAGTGAGTCAGATGCCTAGTATAAAGGTCTTCTCACTTTGCCCTCTTGATCCAATTCCTTCCCCTGAGGTGGAGAGAGTTGAGAGGCGTACAGTTGGTGGAGTGCTCCAGTTCATCACGTTGGATGGTTTGTCTATACAAGGTGTCAGGTATCTAAGTAATGATATGAGGTGAGGTTAATTATTTAACAAAATTAACTGTAATTGCCATTGTTATCGTTGTGTATCTGATGGTTGTGTGGTCTGAATAACCGTTCGTGAGATGTTCTGGTTATGTATACAATTCGTCCGCACGCCTGGTTGGTTCGGATCGATTAATTTACTGTCATGGGATCATGACGTCATAATCAGCCTTGCTCTTTATTAACAATTAAAGTTTTGTCCAACGCTGGTTTTCAGATGATTATGTATCTTTATAATCATTTCCCTCTCTTTTAGTTTGGTTTTGAGTTTTTTAACCGTAACAAAATTACTCATTGTCCTCGTCCTTTGTCCTGTTTCAGAGACCTGGTTGTTCATTCTGTGGACGCTTCCTTAAGGATAGGTTCGTGCCTCACCTGTGCTTTAGTTGTAGTCCCTGTGGGCCATTGCTCAAGTGTGAGGTATGCAAGCAATGGGGGGGGGGGGGGGGGGGGGGGGGGGGCGCAAGTTAATGTCTGAGTTTCTGTGTATGCAGGTGAAGGACAAGGTAGTGGAGGAGGAGAGGAAGTCGAAGAGAGAGGGTGTAGGTAAGAAAGGTAAGAGGAAGGCCTTGTCCGCAGTGGACATGGAGGCCTTCCGGAGTGAGATGTTGGGAGAGATGAAGAGGACGATAAAGGATTTGGTTCCAGAGTTGCTTCGTGGCATGCTTCCTGGACCAAATCCTTTGTCGTCCTCGGGGTCTGCTTCAGAGCAGGTAATCCCCACCTCTGAATCACCTTTCCGTAGGCCGGTTCCGTTGTTCGAAGATTCAGAGGTGGCCCCATTAGTGGGGGCGTTCCACGACCCTGGCAGCAGGCTTGGTGCCGCGCCGAGGGGTCGTGGACGGCTGTCGCTGGAACCCGCGGGCTGCTTATCAGTCCAGGGGTATCCGCACGCCGCGGGTGCCAGTACCTCCTATGGCACCTTTCCTGGCCAGTCCGGGTTAGCTCTCTTTGCTGACCCGGAGTCTAATCTTTCTGGCCAGGAGGAAGAGGATTACCTGTTGGGGTCGCCGTCTGGGGACGTGACCATGGATTATGACGTCTGTGCACACCTCGCGGGGAATACAGGCGACATATTCCATGGCTCTACTCACGCAGGAGTAGAGTTCACGGCTCAGAAGGTGGCCCTGGCCGATGCTGATGGCCAGCTATACCGCATATCTCGGCTTACCGAGTGTATCGCTGGTGCTGGCCGGGGCCGTGGTGGGGCGGTATCTGCCCCGCGCTCTACCACGGCGCCTGCTCCTGGTCAAGCCAGTCAGGTTAGTATGCCTGTTCTTTCGGGCCCGCATGCTTTCCCTGGCTTGCCAGGGGTATCAGCTTATCCGCCGTCAAGCTCTGCTGCTTGCGCTCAGGAGGAAGACGAAGGCCCCCATCTTATAGAGCGCTCGCAGCTAGCCACGGAAGTGGATTGGCCAGACGCTTGCCAGTGGCTGGTAAGTGTTAGGCCAGATCTGCCCGTGGAGCAGTCGGCTAGCCAGCGTGATCACAGGCCGTGGTTAGCTGGTAAGGCTACTGCTAGCGCAATGCCATCTCTGCCGCTGGCTGAGCATGTCGTTGACATGTTCGAGGCGGCGGAGACATCCATCAAGGCGAATGGGCGTCTCGCGAAGGCCCCTCGTGAGGTGGCCAGGCATTGCCGCATCGTGCCCCTGGATTACCAGAGGTATGGTGTGGTACCCAAGCCGAGCGTGGATGACCACGCGGCTTTGGGTGAAGATGCGCGGCCAGGCTCCCGTTCTGACACGGGAGTCTTGTGTTCGAACGCGTTGCGTTCAGCCAATGCCGCGTTGCGTGATGTGGAGGAGAGTGGGAGAGCTTCGATTGCCGCTCTGTCCCACGTCTCCCAGCTGTTACAGGGGGTAGTAACGGCATCCGCATCGCGCCAGCCGAGCCCGGTAACAGTCCAGAGAGCCATCCAGGATGGTATCAACCTGGCTCTGGACTGTATGACTCGGGCGGTGACCAGGAGTGTCCGGGCGAGGCACACGTTTGCCTTGGACAATCTGTGCCCGTCCCAGGACCTGTATAATAGGCTACTGCGTATGCCTATGACAGGTCCTGGTCTCTTTGGAGGTGAGGGATGTAGGCACCTCCAGGAGACGGTTACTCTGGTCAATAACCAGAGGGCGCTGCGCGAGCAGTTTGAAGTGCTCCGTCGGGAGCGCGTTCGCGCCGCACCCCCTGCGTATCGTCCCCTGCAGGCTCGAGGTGGAGGTGGCCAGGTCAGAGGCCACCCACCATCGCAGCGTCGGCCTAGGCCACGTGCGATTCGGCCAGCAGTGAGGGGGGGCGCAGGCTCCTCAGGCGCAATCAGCCAGGCAGCCAGCCGCGCACCGAGGTGCGCGCGGTGCTGGGCGTGGCGCGCGAGGATCTGGTCATGGTAATCGTGCCTGATGGGCCGGTTACCGCGGTGAGAACCACTCCGGTGTTTCTGGCGAAAGAGACAGTGCCACTCTTGCGCTCCTTATGTCCACCTCTCTCCCTAGGTGGACCGGTGGGAGGCGGCTGGCCGACCACATGCAAGAGTGGGAACGGTTGACTCAGGACCGTTTAGTCTTGCGATGGCTTTCAGTCGGGTATCATCCCGATTGGATGACAGGCCCGCCGTCGCGACTGTCTCCAGTGCCAATCTGGACTCCAAATCCGAGAGATCCAGATCAAAGGTTGTGTATCGAGGAGGAGATAAATTCCCTCATACTGAAAGGAGCTATTCAGCCGGCACAGAAGTGTCCGGGCTTCTATTCAACCGTGTTCTTAGTGACAAAAAACACCAGATGGTGGAGACCAATTCTCAACCTCAAGCCATTGAACAAGTTCATAGAGACGCCCAGTTTCAAGATGGAGACTGTGCGCTCGGTGTTGGCGGGGTTAGAGAAGGGAATGTGGACAGCTTCAATAGATTTGCAGGATGCTTATTTCCACATTCCCATAGCGAGGAGTTTCCGTCGCTTCCTGAGATTTGTATTCCAGGCCAGACAGTGGGAATTCAGGGTGTTACCCTTCGGAATTTCCACCGCTCCTCGGATTTCACCCGTGTGGTTCTTGCGATCACAGCATACCTCCGCAGGAGAAGCATAGCAGTCCACACGTACATAGACGACTGGCTGTTAAAAGCACACACCCAGGAAAGTTTATCGACCAATCTGGAGATTGTTTTGAAAACTCTCACAGATTTAGGCTGGTTGATAAATTTTCAAAAATCAGAGCTAACTCCATCCCAGAAGTTTGTTTACCTGGGGATGTTCTTCGATCTAGAGACAGGATATGTTTATCCTACTCAGGAGAGGGTTCAGAGACTCATCTCAGTAATTCAGTCAGTGTGCGACAGTCGTCATGTCCTGGCACGGGTTTACTTGACAATGCTGGGGTTGATGGTTTCGTTGGAACCAGTCATTCCTCAGGCCGCCTTACGCAGGCGGCCGATCCAGTTATTTCTCATGACTCAATGGACCCAGAGTACAGGTTCACTGGACTCGAATGTGTCAGTGTTGGCGCCTCTAATTCACCACCTGCAATGGTGGTTGGAGACAGAGAATCTCCTGGTGGGGGTGATGCTAACCCCTCCTCACCCTCAGGTAACTGTGTACACAGATGCCTCGATGGAGGGGTGGGGAGCTTGCCTGGAAGAATCCACGATATCAGGGCTGTGGGATCTGGAACAGTCGAAGGAACATATAAATCTACTGGAATTAAGAGCAGTAGTCCTGGGCCTGGAACATTTCTTACAGAAAGTTCAGGGCAAGATTGTTCTTATTCGTTCAGACAACTCAACAGTAGTGACTTACATAAACCGCCAGGGCGGAACGAAGTCGCCCAGTCTCTGTATGATGACATGGAAACTGCTTTGCTGGTGCCTGGATCACAGGATTACCGTGAAAGCAGTTCATATTCCGGAAAGGTTAAATCTGCTGGCAGACTCATTGAGCCGAAGGATGAGTGTTTTACCCACGGAATGGCAACTAAATCAATGTGTGGCGGATCGTCTGTTCGACCATTGGGGGAAGCCCACCATCGATTTGTTCGCAACGATGAGGAATGCGAATATGACGACGTACGTCTCTCCGATTCCAGATCCAAGCGCTTTCGCAACAGATGCGTTAGCTATCAGCTGGGTGGGGATGTATGCATACGCATTCCCTCCGGCAATCCTGATTCCAAAAATTCTTCAGAAAATCAGACAGGAGGAGTGCCAAGTGCGTCTGATCGCCCCAGATTGGCCAAGCCGATCATGGTATACGGATCTGCTGGACCTTCTGGTCTGCAATCCGGTTCCTCTGCCTCTGATGGACGACATTATCTTCCAGGGCAAGGCCCTTCACGACAATCCGTCAATGTTCCGATTGACTGCGTGGATGTTGTCAAGGAATCTAGAATTAAGGAGGGCTTTTCTGAGCAAGCAGCCATGTTTATGGCCAAAGCCAGGAGGGGGTCAACCTCCAGAGCATATAATTATAAAATCAACAGATTTGCAGAGTGGTGCTCAAAAAGATGTATTGATCCAATGGATTCATCTATTCAGGTAGTAGCTGATTTCCTCTGTCACCTGTATGATGCCTATAGCCTCAAGACTAGCTCTATTGCTGTTTATAAGTCAGCTTTAATGACTTATCCCTTGCTTGGCTAAGAGGGGAAGTGATGAAGTAAGTACATTAAATGTATTAATTAAAGGCATGGGCAATCTAAGACCAAGGAATCCTCTGGTGATTCCGTCTTGGAGTTTATCACTAGTGCTTCAGGTACTAGGTGATAAGCCTTTTGAACCACTTAGTTCCATTTCTATGAAACTGTTAACTCTTAAAACTGTATTTTTAATTGCTGCGGCCTCGGCTAGGCGTAGGAGTGAAATTCATGCCTTATCAGCCGAGGAGGACCGTTTTGTGGTTACAGGGGAAGGCCTTAAGTTGCTACCTAGGGTTAATTTCTTAGCTAAGAATCAGTCTTTGAAATATCCAGGTCAACCTATTTTTTTGCCTGCTTTAACTAGATATGATCCTAATTCTAAAGCATGGTCTCCCGTTCGGGTGCTACTTCGGTACAAACAGCGTACTTCTGAGTGGCGGACCGACCAGTCAGCGTTATGGTTGTCATATATTGAACCCCATGGCAGGGCGTCTAAGGACACCATTTCCAGGTGGATTGTAGAGTGTATCCAATTTTGTCATAAATCCGCCACTGGTAAGCAAGTTGACATAGCCAAGGCTCACAGTGTCCGCGGCGTGGTGACTTCCACTGCCCTATTTAATGGGGTCCCTGTGGATGACATTATGTCCGTTGCTCAGTGGCACTGTGAGTCAAGTTTTACAGACCATTATCTCCGTGACACCTCGAATCCTCTCGCCTTGTCGATTTTGAAAAAATAATCACTTGTATGATTTTTGATGAGGGTTTCCTCATTGCTTATATACATCACAATTAATTAATGGAAACAACCACTTTTTGGGACTGCGTCAGCCTTCACCAATGGGAAGATGATGACAGCATCCAAGTTCAACAAGGTCAGTCTTGTTCCTGTGTTGTTCATTGTTGATTGTATTGTCGCGTTACCTTTTGTTATTAATATGGTGATGGTTTGTGTATTGATGTGGTTCATCATTCAGAGTATACGAAAATGGAGCCTTTTCGTCTCTGTCCTATAGTACATGGCACTGGTACGTAGAGAGCGTATGGGACATTGAGGTCATTCTAGTCTTCCTCCCAGGAAGGGGGTGGGGGTGGGGGGAGCGCATATGACATTCGGTCATCTCTCATCCATCGGTTGGTGTTAGCCGCTGTTCTTCAAATCCTGACCGTGCTTCAGCGTATAGGGAAGAGCTGGTCTTTTGACCTCGCCTCCCTCCCGCCGAATTCCCTGTCGAATTCTGGCAATATCAAAAGTATTAGGGAGGTAAGTATACTCTTGAAGTGAAATAAACGAAATCAAGGATTTCTTTTTTCACGAGAGAGTTGATACTTACCTCCCTAGATACGGACCCGGCCTCTCCACCTCACAGAGGCGCGGTCTTCAGGCTCTTAATAGTTGCATGTGTGTCAGCCAATAAATTAGCAAAGAGGAAGTGGTAGTCGGCGCATGCGCGGTGGTGGGGCTGGCATCCGCCGGACTACCCTCTGTCTACCTGCCCAGTAGGGGCACCTAACTGTTTTTATTCTGAGTGTTTATTGAGTGAACGCCGATATTTAGCAGTATCAAAAGTATTAGGGAGGTAAGTATCAACTCTCTCGTGAAAAAAGAAATCCTTGATTTCGTTTATTTCAAAGTTGGCACTTTGGAAACTGTCAGATAAATGGTTTTGTGTACATCTTGGACTCATCTGGTTTTGTGTCAAAAAGTCTGATGCAATAGGAAATTAAAAATATTTCAAGAACCGCTTGGCCGATTTCAATTATATTTGCAGGATGCATCCTTAGGGCATAGTGATCCAAGTTTGTTCAAAGGAAACTGCTCAGCCAATTTGACTGGAAACCATTTTGGATTATGTCTAATTTTTAGAAACGTCTTTAAAAATGTTCTCCGAGCCCGCTTTGAAGATTGATTCGAACGTCATGGACCATCATCTAGGGCATGAGCTAAACCAAGTTATTTTGTGGGATCATGATTGGATACAGGCTTCGGCAGCCATCTTGGAAGACCAAATCTTTGTGAAAAGGACTTCTACAGAACCGCTGAATGGATTGGAACAAAATTTGGCAGAGTAAAGGGACTAAACGCCATTAAATTTTGGTCAATGGAAATTGATAAGTAAAAAATATGGCCACCATGAGCCAAGAAAAATATAGCGTGATTGACTGTCATGTGGGATTTTTTAATTTGATCGATTTTGAAGCCAAGATTGGTTTTATAAAAATTTTTGTGTATGCTGATTTCAAATTTGCCACTTAGGGAATTGTCGGATAAACAGTTTGGTGGCCATCTTGGATTATTATGGCTAAAAATTCCCATACCAATGCAATAGGAAATTTAAAATGTGTTCTAGAATCATTAGACCGCTTTTAACAAAATTTGTTCGAAAATGTGCTTAGGCCATAGGGATTTTTCTAATAAAGCTGATCGTCAAATTTGGCCGATGGCCATCTTGGATTTTGGAAGAGTCTATAAATATCATCTACTCCGAAAACCGTTTAGGCGATTGATTAGAAACTCTTGAAACATCATCTAGGCCAACAGCTCAACAAAGTTTTGTTCAAGCGAACTTGATTGGCCAAATGGTTCGGTGGCCATCTTAGATGACCTAATTTTCAATAAAAAGGACTTATCGCAAATTGCTGAAAGGATCAGGACAAGATTTGGGAAGTATGATTAGGGCCAAAAGGCCATTCTAGTTTTTTTCAATGGAAGTTAGTACATTAGAAAACATGGCCACTATAGACCAATCAGATTTAAGCATTTTGGTGGCCATATTGAAGTTATTTATTTGATGGAGTTTGAAGCCGATGATGTTTAGTTTTTTGGAATGATGATTTCAAATTTGGCACTTACGAAACTTATATAAACAGTTTGGCATCCATCTTAGGTTGTTCTCACCAAAAACTCACATAGTAAAGCAGGGAAAAATTAAAATGTCTTCTCGAGAACCACTTGAATGATTTTTACCAAATTTTGTAGAATGTGTCGTTGTTCTTGTTATAATTCTGTCCAAACCCCAGTGCCGTGAAGGTGTCTGGTGCCCATGGGCAGACCAACCTTTTGGTGCCCCTCCCATAGGTCAACTACTGGCACTCGGGGTGGGGGCCAGGAAAAACCAACCATAACATCCCTTTGGCGACCCTCCCTATACCCCAACACTACACTGAACTTAGCACCCGGTGTCAACTGTCTTCCTCTGTCTTTCCCATCCCCCCCCACCCATTGCTACGCCATTGGCAAAACATTAGGTTTCTTACAGGCGGTGGCCTTCCTCATTGAAATGCCCATGTTCCAGTGAGTGATACAGGCCCAAGGCCTCTTGTTAGTGGGTTAAACAAGATTACCAGTATGTGTGTAAATATCTCTTTGATGTTGGCTTTCCTCCAATTGAACATACAGGATATTCTTCCAAGCAAATTATAGTATCTAGATCTAGTTACAACTGCAATATATTATCTGTATGCTCACTGAACATATTATGTCTGACACAAAATTAACTCGTTAGATATTGAACTCCAGATAATATCTACGTCAGTAAGAACTTGTTTTGATGACTGTGTTTGCAGGAGATCAGTAGAACAGTTGAACCGACGCCCTGGCTCAGCAGGAGCTGCTCTCAATCCAGTTCAGGTTAGTACAGCAGTTCATCAATTCCGGCTCAGATGCATTATGTCTTCAGGGACCTCATAAGGGATCCGATCTGTCACTCAAGTGTATGACAGCATAACCAATGAACCTTTCCAGTTTATTCATCTATCATTTGATGTCATGATCAATTATGTCATGAATGACTCGATTTAGACGAGCTTAAGCACATAATAGTCTGATACTGTATGAATTGTATGTCTACTATTTAATAAACATTCTGTCAAATATTTTGAAATTAATTTGACTGGGCACTGTTGCTGCCATAGGCAGCAACAGCACCCAGTCAAATTAGTTTCAAAATGTTCAACAGCTAACCTGCATAGTTTTCTTTAAATTGAGATTCAGAGAGTGCAGGGATAGATTGATCCCAATACGGGCAAAGCATGGGTTGAGCATAGCTAGAGAGGGGCGGGGCATGGCTAAAACTGGATTTCTCCATTGAATCACATGTAGGCTGATGTCACTATCAGAATAACGTATTATGACTCTGTCATGAAGGTCAAAATCTCTATCAAGTGTACAAATTGTTTATATTTGATGGGTTTACAATTTAATAATCATCCTGATGAATATTTTGAAACTAATTTGACTGTGGACCGTCGCTGCGTAGAGGAGAAGCACAACTCCTAGTCAAATTAGCTTCAAAATATTCAACGGCTTTCCTGTATAGTTACCTTGAAATTGAGGTTTTTGGTATTTCGTGATTTGAA
Source organism: Chaetoderma sp. LZ-2023a (assembly GCA_034401795.1). Classification (NCBI taxonomy): domain Eukaryota; kingdom Metazoa; phylum Mollusca; class Caudofoveata; order Chaetodermatida; family Chaetodermatidae; genus Chaetoderma; species Chaetoderma sp. LZ-2023a. The sequence goes on from CM067366.1 coordinate 98,045,250, forward strand.
GTATATTAATCGATTCCAACACAGATAAGCAGTGGGCAGAGAAATGTATCCCTGTGTTGTTAACTCAATGATTTTCATATGCTGATAACTGTTCATCGTAAATGGCATAATATGAAATTGAGGAATCCCGTTTTAGCTAATCTCCACCCACAGTTCGTCCGTGTTAGGATCGCTTGATCCTTGAACTCCCTGACCATGAATTTCCAGAAAATTATATAGGTAAGCTGTTGAATATTTTGAAACTAATTTGGCTGGGTCCTGTTGCTGCCATAGGCAGCAACAGCGCCCAGTCAAATTAGTTTCAAAATATTCAACAACATGATTATTAAATAGTAAAGACATACAATTTGTACAACATGTCAGACTTAAGCATTTAAAACAGACTAAATCGAGTCATTCATGCTGTAATTGATTATGATGTCATCCTACATGCCACATGCTTGATTATGACATCATATCATGGATGGATAAACTGGAAAAGTCTCAAGGGTTATGATACAGCATCTGAGCTATCTAGACTTGCTTTGCTGCTTCTGGTTTCTCGCAATTCTTGTTTATGACACATGTTTCTTTCTTTTCAGGATCTTGAGCGGCGGCGGCGTGAGATGATGGAAAGAGAACAGAAGCGACGACAAGAAATACTGAGAAAGCGGGTTTGTTGTCTTATTATATCAATGCTTAATAGTTACATAGTTTAGGAATTACATCTCTATGGTTTTGTAGCCTGATGCTTGTTCTCGGTTGTGAGACCAAGACCCAGATTTTGGTCTCATTATTAAGCTTTTATGAAAAAATTAGTTCAGCTAGTACAAAGGATCCAGAACTAGAGAAGGAAGTGGTAGTTGTACAATTCACCTCAGCACACACCCCAGGATTGGTTGACGCTGAGATCTTATAGGAGCCATCCATTACGGACGTGCAAACTGCCAAAAAACCTCAAGCAAACCGCCAAATCCCTACCATACGGGCAGTAATTTTGCAAGTAGTCGACCCAACATAGCCATAACAGATACGAGCACCTAAACACCGCCTACCAGAAAAGGCGGGTGCACTAGCAACAGATGGCATACAAACCACTAACATAGTGGCCAAAAATATTCTAGGCCACAGATTCCAGATGATCACTAAACCGCCTATAGACAATGGTGGAACTCGGCCTGTAAGGAAACTTGTGTAAAGTACCAGGTTGAGCGGCTAGAGCTATCACTTAAAACAGGCTCACAACCTAAAGTTGCTATTGGCTAAGGTGTCATATGGCCCAGAGCCAGCATGTGCACCCAAAAAAAAATGCACCATTTGCCAAGAGATGGACAAATAATGGCTTTTCAAAAGGTTCTTATACAGGACTGACCTACACCGCCAAAATAAATAGCAATTGCCAAACAACGAACATTGTCTACCTTCTAACATGCAGGATTTGCCAAAAACATGTGGAAGAGACTTTATGAACATTCAAGATCCATATCCAAGATCACCTACACTCAGTCATGAAGCTCCACAAAAGTGAGGGATATGAACACCAGTATCCAGAAATTTTGCACCACAGAAGCGATATGTGCTTCAGAATTATCCAACTGGCAATGTCAGACCCCGCTGACCAAAGCTCCAGAGTCTGGAGGAAACAAAAAGAATGTCACAGGATACACCAGCTGCACTCTATGGAGCTAATTGGTATCAATCTAGCAGGATAATGATCACCCATTTTCTGCCCGCTAACCACACACAAACTGGTGGCCAGTACGTCATTAATACATCCTTATTGTATCAATGCTGCAGTCATAGCCAATACCAATTTGTTGGATGAAGGTTAAATGTTTTTTCAGGCCCTTTACTGTGAGAATAAAGTTAACAAAATATTAATTTTTAATAAAATATTAATTGTTTCATCATTTGGCTTGATTACAGGGCAATGAATCAGACCTTTGACTTAATCTTCATTTATGGTTTCAGTTGTCTGTCTGTTTGTTTTTCTGTTGTTGTCGGCATTACTCATACTTTGTTTGAATCGACTATGAATCTAATTTTACAGGAACCTGGTGCAGCAACAATGAACCTTTCCACTTCTAGCTATGCCCCGCCCATCTCTATCTAAGCTGCACCCATACCTCGCTCGTGTTCGAATCGATTGATCTATGAAAGTAATTTCCAGAAAACTATACAAGTAAGCTGTTAAATATTTTTAAACTAATTTGACTGGGCACTGTTACTGGCTATGACAGCAACAGCGTCCAGTCAAATTAGTTTCAAAATATTTATCAGAATGTCTATTAAATGGTAAAGACATGCGATTCGTACAACGTGTCGGACTATTGAGCGTTAAAGACGGACTATATCGAATCATTGATGACGTCATAATTATGATGTCATCCTACATGTCACGTAGTTTATTATGATGTCATGTGATGGATGGATAAATTGGAAATGTCCATTACTTTTAAAACATTCAACAGAACATTTCTTGGGTTGTACATGTATTTTCAAATACAATATTTCAGGATTCTAAGCGACCACCTTAACCCTTTAATGGTCAAAATATCAAAGTATTTGTTTATTGAATGTGTAGGCCAAATGAAGACTGTTTTTTTAAAATTTACCAATGGAATGACTGGCTCAGTTATCGAGCTAGGCATTCCAGTGGAAATTTTCAAAAATTCTCTTGTTGCCTGCAAATTATCATTCTTCAAGACCACTGCAGAGGCCAGGTTTGGCGGACTTGACCCCTAAAAGGATTAAGTCGCTTATCATATGATATGCATTTGAGGTCACATTATATAAAGCTATGTATATGTGACGTTTAATTCTTTATTCCTTCAGGAGCAGATGTATAAACAGCAACACAAGGAGCTGGTGGATAAACAACAGGTAAAGTATCTGCTTCTGGCATATAATCTGGTCAATAGTACTTTCAGGCCTACCTGACAACACATTCTTTGCACTGAATAAATATTTTGTCAGAGTAATGCATTGAAAATTATACATTATATGAGGTTTGAAAAAATGTTGATTTCTGTCTTATATACAAAGACAGTTTAGCTAATTTTGTCTCACCTGCGAAGTAAGATACAAGATATAGGTATTTTTCCGGCGACAATGGTGCCAGCCTCAACAACTTTTAAGTTTTGGCATTTAGTGCCTGTTATATTGAACTATGCTAGCTTTAAGTCTAATATATATATCCTTTTGTGCACATCCTGTACTATGCATACTTAATCATCACGACTGACAATAGGATATGATCACATGCATACAATGCTTGCAATGGTATGAAATCATTGATGTGACACCAATTCTATTGTGTAATAATGTGCTTTCTTACCACTACTTAAGCGAAGTTACACTCCACTCTTTCAGGTTTGCTGGTGAACTTTTATAAATGTAATTCATATTGGTTTCTGTTTGCAGGCAGATCGAATGAATAAAATGCGAGAAGAGGGCTGGAAGAGCCTGATATCATCACTCGAATCTAATGAGGAAAAGGTAAAGGACAGATTAGCAGTTCATATAGAGTGAAACCTGTTGTGAAAACCACCTGACATTTAGGACCAAAAGATACATTTTGTAAAGCTAGATGGTTGAAAGAACACCTGTTTTAGAAAACAAAATCTTTTGGTCCCAAAATTAGGAATGGATAATTTTATTATATTTCGGTTTATAGTCAATTAAAAATTGTAATTTTTATGACGTTAAACTGAAAGAATCAGAAATCATGAACAATTTATGCCAGCAAAAACTCAATAGTTTTTTTTTCAATGTTAATTTGTGTGATTTTATATACCAAATCTTTGTGGCTAATTGTTCCACATTATTTGATCCTTTAGTAGCAAAGCTTGGATACATGGTTGCCTATGCTGATAAGAATTAGCATGATGGCATTGAGGTCACACGGTCAAAGGTCAACATCACTGAGCTCTGATATTTATTGACAATGAGGAAGACAGGTGAAACATTTAATTCTGTGGAAGTCTTGTATCTGATAATTTGTTGGATATCAAATTTGAAATTAAAATATTCATTTAAAAAATTCTTAATACACTATGCCAGTGTTTCTCTGTAAGAAGGCTCTAAAATGAAATAATTCAATAATGTTTTAGATGATCAATTTTTTTTTACCATAGAAAAAAGCTTAAGCCCTTACCACTCTGATGTCAACTTTTCTTGTGTAAATAGCAAAGAAACTGGTGTGCATTTTTCAACAAATTGGTGGACAATGTTGCTGTCTACAACCTCACCATCTTTCAACAAATTTGTCAAATGTTTAAGCATTGTTAATTTATAGGAAATGCATAATGGGTGTTTCAATTACTTGTCTTAAAAGACCACCACTATCTCTTCATTCTATAAATACAAATTGTTTGATTAACCATGTCCTAGGTATTACCATGTTTTCACTCTGTGTTACTGAACAAAGGTAATATTATTTGAAATACTACAAAAGTCTTAACTTTATAAATCTTATTTTCATCAGGCAGTTAAATCTAAGGAAAGTTTAGAGAAAGAGCCACAAGTGAACAATGTCATCTCTGCCCCAAGTCAGCCTGGAGTGTCAGAGTCGCGTGTACCGCTCAAAGATCGAGGAAACTATGATAAGTACCATCAGTTCTTGAACAAGTTTCAGCAGGATGGAGAGAACCACCAGAGAGATGCACAACAAAGACTCAATAAAGGAGGTGATTTGATGTAGGGATTTATCTCTATACTGTTATGATATTATGGGTAGATATGCACGGGTTAAAAATTTCTGTAAACACCCTGAAAAAAGCAAGTTTTACTTCTGGGTAAGAATTTGAATCTGTGCTAGGTAGTACATACAGATGTGAATAATTGATCACCTACCTTTTGCAGCCAAAAGATGAGTGGTTCTTTACGGTGAGGGGATGAAAAACCACTTGTTTTAACCCTTTAACCAAAGAATTCCTGAATAAGTTAATTCTTTGCAATAAACCTTATTATGTTTAATATTTTGAACTTAATTTGACTGGAAGCCATTGCTGCCTTAGGCAGCAATGCCTTCCAGTCAAATTAATTTCAAAATATTCAAAGCTTTTCCTGTATGGTTGCCTTGAAGCTAAAATTTCATTGGGGAAAGAGGTTAGTAACAACAATCTTGGCTAAAAAAGGCATGAATAATGGATGCATGGCTGGCATGACATTTTAAAATAATCAATTCTATACAAAATCAATAATATACTCGAACCAATGTATATCCGTTTTTGGTAACTCGTCCGCATATTAATATTTTATAGCAAACCCTGCTAGCCACTCCTCCCCGGGTCTATAACCATACAATCAATACATGAACCTTCTCATTGCCAGCAGTGAGCTCACTTAAGCATTATGCTGAAACATAGTAATCACCGTTATTGACAGCCAACATCTCTTATTTACGTCAAGATTTCCTGGCTAATTGAGAAATTTAATGTACAGAGCAAATGAATTTATACCTGGCGAGGGGTGTCTAGCCAGATCACTTTCAAAGTATCAATCCATGGACTCCTAATTGTGGGATCCGATCTGGCTATCGTCACAAATCAAATAAGTCACATGTTAGCGAAATTTTATGTTTGTCACTAAAGTATGAATTATATGTCTGATGAATTTACACTTTAATAAACATTCTGCCACAGACAGCAAAAACCACCAGTCAAATTAGATTCAAAATATTCAACAACTTGCCTGTATTATCTTGAGGTTTAAATTCTGGGAATTCAGGTTTCAAAGTAAAAAGGTGGGGGAGCTTTAGCTAGAAATGGGTGGCGCATAGCTAGCAATGGATCCATCCATTGCATTGTTAGATCCATTGCAAGTTATTGAAAGTGAACATGTATTGATCCCACTATGTTACTGTGAGAGCTTTCTAGAGCAATTTGTCGACTAACCCTCAAATTTGCTCCAAAATTTTTTTATTTTCTCATAGAAAATGTCCATTTGAAAACAGCTATTATTTTTGAAAAGTTATAACTGGAATGAGTGGCTCGTTTATCGAGCCAGTCATTTCAGTTATAGCTTTTCAAAAAATAGTCTTCTCTTGGTCTGAAAATGGACATTTCTCAAGATCACTGCAGAAGCTGTTTTGGCTATCTTGAGTGTTAGAGGGCTAAGACATGCGTTGCTGTAGGTGTGTTAGTGTATGTTGTATTGGTGATCACCTTGCTCTGTTTGTAGCTTACATGCAAGCCAGTGAGTCTGAAGAAAGTATGGAGACTGACTACAGTGATGAAACACCAGCACAACAAGCTGTCAGACAAGCTCAGAATAATAGGTAAAGGTCTTACCATATATCTCGTTCTGTCTGTCTGTTCTATCACTGTTTGTCTGTCTGTCTAGCCATCCATCCACCTGTCCCTTCCTACCTCCCTCCCTCCACCCACCCGTCTCTAAAATGTTTATCTTTTATTGTCTGTCTGTCCATCCGTCCATTCATCCGTCTCTGTCTGTCAATATAAATGATATATTAAACATATTTAATATTCCAAGATACCCGCTGAAGAAATTGACCAATCAAATTTATGTATAGAATTCCACGCTTTTGTTCTTCCAGCGAAGTTTGATGAAAATCAATAAAGCTGTGAATTAAGGAAAATATTGAGACCGCGGATGGTCATCATGGGATAAGCTGACTTGGCCCTTTAGGCGCTAACACTGTTCTTTTCACATCATGAGAACATACTTACCTCACTAACACTCTTGATATTCAATAAAAATTCAATAATATTCAGAATTATAAAAAGTTAGGTGCCCCTAATGGGCAGGTGGAAGTACACAGTCATGCACATGACAAACACCACCCTCTGCGCATGCGCACACCGGTACTTCCGTTTTCTAATATATTGGCTGAAGAAGCAACTTGTGAAATTCCTCACAGGCTCTTTTACTGAATTCTACGAGAACAAAATACATCCCTATCCATCATGGCTGATGCAAAAGTGTTGGAGGAGTCCTCCTCGTCATCATCCAAAGTGACATTGTTCCAGGCTTTTATTTAAGACTTGTAACTTTTGTGTGTTACCGGTTTTCGTAGCGGCCGTTTTCGGCGGTACCGCGTTTTCAGGCGCTGGGAATCCTTGTAAAATTTTTTCCAGCGCCTAGGGCTAATGATCTCTTGTGTTTTATGCTTACAGGTTTGTCTTGTGTCTATACAAGGATGCCTGGTCTTCTCTGGAAGGTTGTTCACGTCCCAGGGTGACTTATCATCGTGATATGTCTAAGAGTTGGAGATATAATAAATTAATAAATAAAATATCTACTTCCTTTTGTCCCATCCCCCTCATCAGTTCTTCTGGAAGAGGAGTCTCGGCGGATGGAAGGACGTGTTTTCCTGCACAAGAGGATGGTTGCCTGTGCTCAGGCTAAGGGAGTTTATTAATTATGGCGCATGATTATTTGAAAATAATTACATTTTCTGCTGCCGTTTGCTATTGCACTATTTTCTCTCTTGCATGTGCATGGGTTCTCAAGTATATATAATTTAATATTATATTAGTCGAGAGCTGAGAATGTCTGGAGATCTAGATATTTCTTGCATTAATCTGGCGTCCCCTCTCCTGGTAGGAGCTTTTGCATAATGAGGTTTGATGTCATAATCAACCAGAGTTTTCTCTTTCCTTGATGTCATGATCTTAGTTTGGAGTAGTCGGTGATGTGTTCATCTCCCTGTTTATTAAGAGTGTAGAGAGATATCTAGATAGTCATAATCTTTCTCTCTCTCTCTTAATTTGGGGTTCTGGTTGTATTTGGTGTTTATTACCTAGAGAAGTCACCTGTCCTGTCAGGGTGGTCGTAATAGTGGATGTCTTCTCTCGAGTTTGTTTTTGGTTTCTACTTAAAATCCGTTAACACAGCTTTGAGACTGTCATACTCATTGTCTTCGTATCCCTCCCTTTTCAGAAGTGTCCGTCCTGTCTGAAAACCATGAAAGCTAGATTCTTCCCCCACCCTTGCCATCTGTGTTCAGCTTGTAGGCTGTCCAACAAATGTGTTATTTATGAGAAGTGGGGGGGGGGGGGCCGGATCTAACCTCTGAATTCTTCTCTTTGCAGGCGAGGATGATGGCGGAGGAGGGGAAGAAGCCGAAGAAGGAGGTTAAGAAGAAGGCCTCTGAGAAGGGTGGGCTCGAGGCCTTCAAGAGTGAGTTAGTGAGTGAGATGCGCAGGACTTTGAAAGACCTGATGCCTGACATGCTTCGCAGCATGTTGCCTGGCACAGGTGTTTCAACTTCCTGCGTATCGACCTCGGTGCGGGTAGCCCCCGTCCCTGGATCATGGCCTATTAGCTCGGACAAAGCGTTTAGTGATCCAGGGGCGGCCGTCTTGGACCCAGATTCGTCTATAGCCTCCTCGGCCATACCTGCGAATGCCATTGAGGATGACGAGGGCCCGCTGCTCGTCGGCAGTTCGCAGGTAGCCACGGATGAAGACTGGTCAGAGGCGTGTGCGTGGCTCCTCGCTGTAAGACCAGAGCTCGCTGTGGACGAGATGGCCGCCGGTAACCCTCGGGCATGGTTACAGGCGAATCCTTTGGCCAGCACGGCTCTGTCTCTGCCGTACGCTGAACATATCTTAGATATGTTCGCGGCGGCAGAGGAGTCGATCAGACCGAGAGGTCGCCTCGCGAAGGCCCCCCGCGAGGTAGCTAGGCGATGTCGGGTTACTGCCAGTCAGTATGCTCGGTATGGCCTGGCACCCAGACCGAGCGCGGACACCGCGCCGCTCTGGGGGAAGACACGCGGCCGGGTTACCGGGCTGACACGGGAGCGTTGTGCACGGGCGCTATGTGCTCGGCGAAGGCCGCCTTGCGTGACACCGAGGAGAGCTCGCGAGCAGCGATCAGTGCGCTGTCACATGTCTCTCAGCTGCTATCGGGGTTGGTAGCGGCGTCGGTGCAGCAACAGCCTAGTCCCGTGACACTCCAACGAGCCATCCAGGATGGCATCAACCTGGCGTTGGACTGTCTGACTAGGTCGGTCACGAAGTCGCTGAGAACGAGGCGCACTTTTGCACTGGACAATTTGTGCCCGTCTCAGGAGCTCAAGTCGCGCTTGATGCAAGCGCCGATGGCGGGCCCTGGACTCTTTGGAGGTGAAGGTTGTCGGCACCTCCAGGAGACGATGACTTTGGTGAACAACCAGAGGGTGCTGCGGGCACAGTTTGAAGTGCTGCGCAGGGAACACGTGCGTGTTCAGCCCTCGGCTGCTCGACAGCCGTACGCTCGTGGCGGGGCTGGCAGTGTCAGAGGCCAGCAGGCCGGCCGGTTTCAGAGACTGCGTCGGCTATGCCAGCAGCAGCGTGCTGTTGTGCGACAGCCGCTGCCTCAAGCGCAGCCTGCCAGACAGCAGCCCGCGCACCGTGGTGCGCGTGACGCTGGTCGCGGCGCGTGGTAACCGGGCCTGATGCAAGAAAATTTTTTTCCGGTTATCACAAGTACCACTCGGGTGTTGCCACTCGTACCAGAGACACACCCACTTCTAAATTTTATGGGCACCCCGTCAACCCTAGGTGCACCAGTGGGAGGTCGTTTGACTTGTCACATTCAGAAGTGGGCGCAGTTAATTCAGGACCGCTTATTCTTGCAATGGCTTTCGCACGGATACAGTCCAGATAAGAGGTCCGCCGTTACATTTGTCTCTGGTACCGGTCTGGACTCAAATTCCAAGAGATCCAGACAAGCGGTTGTGCATAGAAGAGGAGATAAAATCTCTCTCGTTCTAAAAGAAGCAATTCAACCGGCGCAGGATTGCCCTGGCTTCTATTCAACCGTGTTTCTTGTGGCAAAGAACACTGGGGGGGTGGAGACCAATTCTCAACCTCAAGCCTCTAAACAAGTTTTTAGACACTCCGACTTTCAAAATGGAAACAGTAAGATCGGTGTTGTTGGGGTTGGGGAAGGGGATGTGGACAGCATCTATAGATCTCAAGGATGCTTACTTCCACATTCCGATTGCAAGGAGTTTTCGTCGGTTCCTGAGATTTGCTTTTCAGGGACGCCAATGGGAATTCAAGGTTCTTCCATTCGGCATCTCGACGGCTCCAAGGGTCTTCACTCGAGTGGTACTTGCTATCACGGCATACCTCCGCAGGAGAAATATAGCTGTTCACACTTACATAGACGACTGGTTGCTAAAAGCACACAACCCAGAAAGTTTGACAGCAAATCTGGGGATAGTTTTGGAAACTCTCACAGATTTAGGCTGGGTGATCAACTTTCAGAAATCAGAGCTGACTCCATCCCAGAAGTTTGTTTACCTGGGTATGTTCTTCGATCTGGAGATAGGATATGTTTATCCGTCCTAGAAGAGAGTGGAAAGTCTCCTCTCGTGCATTCGGTTGGTTTGCAACAGTCGTTATATTCTAGCACGGGTCTATCTGAGAATGTTAGGTCTGATGGTTTCGATGGAACCAGTCATTCCTCAGGCGGCCTTACACAGGCGGCCGATTCAATTGTTTCTCATGACTCAGTGGACGCAGAGTTCAGGATCACTGGACTCGCGCATTCAAGTGTTGGACCCTCTCATTCATCACCTTCACTGGTGGATGGAGAGAGGGAATCTCCTGGCAGGGGTCATGCTGACCCCTCCCCACCCTGAAGTAACGATGTTTATGGATGCATCGATGGAGGGTTGGGGAGCTTGCCTGGAAGAAGCCACTGTATCAGGGCTTTGGAATCTGGAACAGTCAAAGGAGCATATCACCATGCTAGAATTGCGGGCTGTAGTTCTAGGCCTGGAACACTTCCTAAAGGAAGTGGAGGGAAAATTTGTGATGATACGTTCAGACAACTACAGTAGTGTTACATAAACCGCCAGGGCGGAACGAAGTCACCCAGTCTCTGTATGATGACATGGAAGCTGCTTTGCTGGTGCATGGACCATATGATCACCTTGAAAGCAGTTCATATTCCGGGAAGGCTGAATCTGTTAGCAGACTCATTGAGCCGAAGGATGAGTATTCTGCCTACGGAATGGCAACTAGATCAATGTGTGGCGGATCACCTGTTCAATCATTGGTGAAAGCCCAACATAGATTTGTTCGCAATGAAGAAGAATGCGAAGATGACGACGTACGTTTCTCCGATTCCAGATCCAAGCGCTATCGCAATAGATGCGCTAGCTATCAGTTGGAGGGGAATGTATGCATACGCATACCCTACAACAATCCTGATTCCAAGAATCCTTCAGAAGATCAGACAGGAGGAATGCCAAGTGCTTCTGATCGCCCCGAATTGGCCACGCCGATCATGGTTTACGGATCTGCTGGACCTTCTGGTTTGCAATCCGGTTCCTCTGCCGCTGATGGACAATATTATCTTCCAGGGCAAGACCCTTCACAACAATCCGTCAATGTTTCAATTGACTGCATGGATGTTGTCAAACAATCCGCGATTAAGGAGGGCTTTTCTGAGCAAGCAGCCAATTTCATGGCCAGAGCCAGGAGGGGGACAACCTCCAGAGCTTATAATTATAAAATCAACAGATTTGCAGAATGGTGCTCAAAGAGATGTATCAATCCGATGGAAGCATCTATTCAGGTAGTAGCTGATTTTCTCTGTCACCTGTATGATACCTATAGTCTTCAACCTAATTCTGTTGCTGGATACAAATCAGCATTGATGACTGTTATCCCTTGCTTGGCAAAGAGGGGAAGTGATGAAGTAAGTGTTTTAAATACTCTTATTAAAGGTATGGGCAATTTCAGACCAAGAAATCCTCCACTGACACCGTCATGGAGTCTTTCTCTGGTTCTGCAAGTTTTGAGTGGTAAGCCTTTTGAACCACTTAGTGCTATATCTGTTAAATTATTGACACTTAAAACTGTATTTTTAGTTGCGGCAGCATCAGCCAGACGCAGGAGTGAAATTCATGCCTTGTCTGCTGAGCCTGACCGTTATATAGTTACAGGTGAAGGCCTTAAGCTTCTACTGAGATTGAATTTCTTGGCTAAGAATCAATCTTTAAAGTATCCGGGTAAACCTATTATTTTACCTGCCTTAACCAGATATGATCCTGGTGCTAAAGTATGGTGTCCAGTCCGTGCTTTGAATAAGTACAAGAAACGAACTCAGGTTTGGCGGACGGACCCATTTGTGAGTCAAGTTTTACCGACCATTACCTTCGTGACACTTCTAACCCACTCGCCGTCTCAGTCCTCAGGAAATAAAATATTTATGCAGAGGTTTATGTTTGTAAATAGTTTGCCTCCTCTGCTATTTTCAAATATCACATTTGTTGGTAGGGTATCCCTACTATTAGCTGGTACACTTCTCTTCATCCGGTGGGGGGGGTCCAAGACATCAGAGGTCAGTGGTTATGACCATTTTTCGATTTTCTGTCTTGGTGATGGTGTCATTTTATTTTTTAATATGGTGATGGTTAATGTCTCTTAATTGTGGTTTTTCAGAGAGTTTTTGAAATAGAAGCAATTCTTCTTTTTCCAATGTCTAGTAATACTTTCATTAAGTATTAGAGAACGTGCTAGTCATTTAAAGCAGCGTTTTTTCCTAAACCTTCCTCAGAAAGAGGACCGGGGAGCGCATTTGCCTTTTGATCAATCTCTCTTCATCGGTCGATTATCCGATGCAAAATTCTATTCCTGGTTGTGGTTTCAGTCACAATTTCAGATGTTTTAAATCTCTTGAGAATTCAAAGAGCCTAGCCTCTTCGAGGGTGTGCGGGTTTTCAGGACCTTGCCTCCCTCCCACCAAAATTTACTTTCAAATTCTGGTTTTTATCAAGAGTGTTAGGGAGGTAAGTATGTTCTCATGATGTGAAATAAGTAAATATATCAAATTTCTTTTTCACGAGTGAGATGACATACTTACCTCCCTAACAGGATCCCGGCCTCACCACCCCACGGAGGCCTGGTCCTTTGGCTATTGAATAGTTGCTTCTATGTCAGCCAATATTTAGTAACGGAAGTACCGGTGTGCGCATGCGCAGAGGGTGGTGTTTGTCATGTGCATGACTGTGTACTTCCACCCGCCCATTAGGAGCACCTAACTTTTTATAATTCTGAATATTATTGAATTTAGAGCCGATATACTAGTATATCAAGAGTGTTAGGGAGTTTCACTTCAAGAGTATACTTACCTCCCTAATACTTTTGATATTGCTAAATATTGGCTTTCACTCAATAAACACTCAGATTAAAACAGTTAGGTGCCCCTACTGGGCAGGGAGTCAGAGCGTAGTCTGGCGGATGCCAGCCCCACCACCGCGCATGCGCAGACTAGCACTTCCTCTTTGCTAGATTATTGGCAGAGGGATCACACATGTTTTTTTGTGCAATAGCTTTTCCTTGCTCTTAAACTGTTTTCATAACTTGGTTGTGTTATTTTGGAGTGATAGTCACTGATTCGGATGGCAGGAAGGATCACTTCGCCAAAGGGGGACCTAGGACCTTTGAATCAGGTGACTTCTAGTAAAATTAGCGAGTTTTTTTGCCCGGTGTATTGTGTTTCCGGGACTCGCGTTTACCGTGATAAGCGCCTTGGTTAGTTGGTTTATGTCAACTCGGTGCTACCTAAGGCTAATTTCTCTTTCTGTTTATGTCCACAGGTCTGTATGACGCTAGGTGGTGGCATCACAGCAGCAGAGAGTTAGTTTTCTCTCCACCATGGTTCCATTTCCTACTAACACTGTTAGGTTATCTAACCAAATGATTTATGTCCAGTGAGTTGGAGGCCTAGTATAAAGGTCTTCTCGCTTTGCCCTCTTGATCCAATTCCTTCCCCATGAGGTGGAGAGAGTTAAGAGGCGTGCAGGTGGTGGAGTACTCCGGTTCGTCACGTTGGATGGTTTGTCTATACAAGGTGTCAGGTATCTAGTTATTGATAATGTGGTGATGTTAATTATAGTAAGCAAAGGGAGATAATTAACATTTTTGCCAGAAAAGAGTTATCTATATGTATCTGATGGTTGTGTAGTCGACGTATCCATTCAGCATACAATTCGTCCTTGCACTTGGATGTTTTGTTGGGATCGATTTTTTCCTGTCACGGGATTAATGACGTCATAATCAGCCTGGCTATGTATTTATCAGCAATTTAAGTTGCAATGCTGGTTTCTGATGTATATTGATCTTTATGATCGTTTTCCTTCTCTTTGAGTTGGTTTGAGTGTCTAAGCTTAACTAGTTTGCTCATACTCCTTGTCCTTTGCCCTGTTTCAGGGACCGGGTTGCGCGTCCTGTGGACGATTTCTGCATGATAAGTTCTTGCCTCATCTTTGCTATCAATGTAGCCCTTGTGGTCCATCGGGTAATTGTGAGATATGTAAGCACTGGGGGGGCGAGTTAATGTCCGAATTCTTGTGCTTGCAGGCGACGGACAAGGTGGTAGAGGAGGAGAAGAAGAAGAAGCGGAAACGAGAGGTTGTAAGTAGGAAGGGTAAGGGGAAGGCCTCGTCCGCGGTGGATATGGAGGCCTTCCGGACCGAGATGTTGGGAGAGATGAAGAGGACAATAAAGGATTTGGTTCCAGGGTTGCTTCGTGGCATGCTTCCTGGACCAAATCCTTTACTGTCCTCATCATCGGCTTCGGAGCAGGTAATCCCCGCCTCTGGATCGGTTTTCCTTAGACCGCTTCCGTTGTTCGACGATTCAGAGGTGGCCCCATTAGAGGGGGCGTTCCACGACCCTGGCAGCAGGCTTATTGCCGCGCCGATAGGGGACCGTGGACGGTTGTCGCTGGAACCCGCGGGCTGCTTATCAGTCCAGGGGTATCCGCACGCCGCGGTGGCCAGTACCTCCTATGGCACCGTTCCTGGTCAGCCCGGGTTAGCTCTCTTTGCTGACCCGGGGTCTAATTTTTCTGACCAGGGTGATGAGGATTACCTGCTAGGGTCGCCGTCTGACGACGTGGACATGGATGAAGACGTTTGTGCACCCCTCGCGGGGAATACGGGCGGCTTCTTCCACGGTTTTACTCACCCTGGAGTAGAGTCCGCGGCTCAGGTGGTGGCCCAGGGCGCTGCTGATGGCCAGCGGTACCGCATACCTCGGCTTGCCGAGGGTGTTGCTGGTGCTGGCCGGGCCCGTGGTGGGGCGGTATGTGCCCCGCGCTCTACCACGGCGCCTGCTCCTGGTCAAACCAGTGATATTGTCATGCCGGTGCTGTCAGGCCCGCATGTTTTCCCTGGCTTGCCAGGTGTATCAGCGTACCCGCCGTCAAGCTCTGCTGCTTGCGCTCAGGAGGAAGACGAAGGCCCCCGTCTTGTAGAGCGCTCGCAGTTAGCCACGGAGGAGGATTGGTCTGACGCTTGCCAGTGGTTGGTGAGCGTTAGGCCTGATCTGCCCGTGGAGCAGTCGGCTAGCCAGCGTGACCACAGGCCGTGGTTAGCGGGGAAGCCGACTGCTAACGCTATGCCTTCTCTGCCGCTGGCGGAGCATGTCGTTGACATGTTCGAGGCGGCGGAGTCGTCCATTAAGTCGAGTGGACGTCTCGCGAAGGCCCCTCGCGAGGTGGCCAGGCGTTGTCGCATCGTGCCCCTGGATTACCAGCGGTACGGTGTGGTACCCAAGCCCAGCGTGGATGACCGCGCGGCTTTGGGTGAGGATGCGCGGCCAGGCTCCCGTTCTGACACGGGGGTCTTGTGCTCGAACGCGTTGCGTTCGGCGAATACCGCGTTGCGTGATGCGGAGGAGAGTGGGAGGGCTTCGATTGCCGCTCTGTCCCACGTCTCCCAGCTGTTACAGGGGGTAGTAACGGCATCCGCATCGCGCCAGCCAAGTCCGGTCACGGTCCAGCGAGCCATCCAGGATGGTATTAACCTGGCGCTGGACTGTATGACTCGGGCGGTGACCAGGAGTGTCCGGGCAAGACGCACGTTTGCCCTGGACAATCTGTGCCCGTCTCAGGACCTGTACAATAGGCTACTGCGTACGCCTATGACGGGTCCTGGTCTTTTTGGAGGTGAGGGATGTCGACACCTCCAGGAGACGGTCACCCTGGTGAATAACCAGAGGGCGCTGCGCGAGCAGTTTGAGGTGCTGCGTCGTGCTAACGTTCGCGCCGCGCCCCCTGCGTATCGTCCCCTGCAGGCTCGAGGTGGTGCTGGCCAAGTCAGAGGCCAGCCACCGTCGCAGCGTCGGCCTCGGCCGCGTGCGATTCGGCCAGCAGCGAGGGGGGCGCAGGTTCCTCAGGCGCCGTCAGCCAGGCAGCCGCCCGCGCACCAAGGTGCGCGCGGGGCGGGGCGGGGCGCGCGAGGATCTGGGCGTGGTTATCGGTCCTGACGGGACGGTTACCGCGGTAAGAACCACTCCGGTGTTTATGGCGACGGGGACAGTGCCGCTCTTGCATGCCTCGTGTCCACCTCTGTCCCTAGGTGGACCGGTGGGAGGCCGGCTAGCCGACCACATGCAAGAGTGGGAACGGTTAACTCAGGACCGTTTAGTCTTGCGATGGCTTTCCGTCGGGTATCATCCAGAGTGGATGACAGGCCCGCCGTCGCGACTGTCTCTAGTGCCAGTCTGGACTCCCATTCCGAGAGATCCAGAGCAAAGGTTGTGTATCGAGGAGGAGATAAATTCCCTCGTACAAAAGGGAGCTATTCAGCCGGCACAAAGGTGTCCGGGCTTCTATTCAACCCTGTTCTTAGTAACAAAACGCACCGGAGGGTGGAGACCGATTCTCAACCTCAAGCCATTGAACAAGTTCATCGAGACGCCCAGTTTCAAGATGGAAACGGTGCGCTCGGTGTTGGCGGGGTTGGAGAGGGGGATGTGGACGGCGTCGATAGATTTGAAGGACGCTTATTTCCACATCCCCATCCACGGGAGTTTCTGTCGCTTCCTGAGATTTGCATTCCAGGGCAGACAGTGGGAATTCAGGGTGTTGCCCTTCGGAATTTCCACGGCTCCTCGGGTTTTCACCCGTGTGGTTCTTGCGATCACCGCATACCTCCGCAGGAGAAGCATAGCAGTCCACACGTACATAGACGACTGGCTGTTGAAAGCGCACACCCGGGAAAGTTTGTCGGCCAGTCTGGAGATTGTTTTGAAAACTCTCACAGACTTAGGCTGGATGATCAATTTCCCAAAATCAGAGCTGACTCCATCCCAGAAGTTTGTTTACCTGGGGATGTTCTTCGATCTAGAGACAGGATATGTTTATCCTACTCAGGAGAGAGTTCAGAAACTCATCTCATTAATTCAGTCAGTGTGCGACAGTCGTCATGTCCTGGCACGGGTTTACTTGAGAATGCTGGGGTTGATGGTTTCATTGGAACCAGTCATTCCTCAGGCCGCCTTACGCAGGCGGCCGATCCAGTTATTTCTCATGACACAATGGACCCAGAGTACAGGTTCGCTGGACTCGAATGTGTCAGTGTTGGCGCCTCTGATTCATCACCTGCAATGGTGGTTGGACACAGAGAATCTCTTGGTGGGGGTTATGCTAACCCCTCCCCACCCTCAGGTGACTGTGTATACAGATGCATCGATGGAGGGCTGGGGAGCTTGCCTGGAAGAGTCCACGATATCAGGGCTTTGGAATCTGGAACAGTCAAAGGAACATATAAATCTACTGGAGCTAAGAGCAGTAGTCCTGGGCCTGGAACATTTCTTACAGAAAGTTCAGGGCAAGATTGTTCTTATTCGTTCAGACAACTCAACAGTTGTGACTTACATAAACCGCCAGGGCGGAACGAAGTCGCCCAGTCTCTGTATGATGACATGGAAACTGCTTTGTTGGTGTCTGGATCACCAGATTACCTTGAAAGCAGTTCATATTCCGGGAAGGTTAAACCTGCTAGCAGACTCATTGAGCCGAAGGATGAGTGTTTTACCCACGGAATGGCAACTAAATCAATGTGTGGCGGATCGTCTGTTCGACCATTGGGGGAAACCCAACATCGATTTGTTCGCAACGAAGAAGAATGCGAAGATGACGACGTACGTCTCTCCGATTCCGGATCCAAGCGCTTTCGCAACAGATGCGTTAGCTATCAGCTGGGGGAGAATGTATGCATACGCATTCCCTCCAGCAATCCTGATTCCAAAAATTCTTCAGAAAATCAGACAAGAGGAATGCCAAGTGCTTCTGATCGCCCCGGATTGGCCAAGCCGATCATGGTATACGGATCTGCTGGACCTTCTGGTCTGCAATCCGGTTCCTCTGCCTCTGATGGACGATATTATCTTCCAGGGCAAGGCCCTTCACAACAATCCGTCAATGTTCAGATTGACTGCGTGGATGTTGTCAAGGAATCTAGAATTAAGGAGGGCTTTTCTGAGCAAGCAGCCATGTTTATGGCCAAAGCCAGGAGGGGGTCAACCTCCAGAGCATATAATTATAAAATCAACAGATTTGCAGAATGGTGCTCAAAAAGATGTATTGATCCAATGGGTTCATCTATTCAAGTAGTAGCTGATTTCCTCTGTCACCTCTATGATGCCTATAGCCTCAAGCCTAACTCTATTGCTGGTTATAAGTCAGCATTAATGTCTGTTATTCCTTGCTTGGCTAAGAGGGGAAGTGATGAAGTAAATACATTAAATGTATTAATTAAAGGCATGGGCAATCTAAGACCAAGGAATCCACCTGTGATTCCGTCTTGGAGTTTATCGCTAGTGCTTCAAGTACTAGGTGATAAGCCTTTTGAACCACTTAGTTCCATTTCTATGAAACTATTAACACTGAAGACTGTGTTTTTAATTGCTGCGGCCTCGGCTAGGCGTAGGAGTGAAATTCATGCCTTATCAGCCGAGGATGACCGTTTTGTGGTTTCAGGGGAAGGCCTTAAGCTGCTACCTAGGATTAATTTCTTGGCTAAAAATCAGTCGTTGAAATATCCAGGTCAACCTATTATTTTGCCTGCTTTAACTAGATATGATCCTAATTCTAAAGCATGGTGTCCCGTCCGGGCGCTGCGCCGGTACAAACAACGTACGGCGGAGTGGCGCACCGACCAGTCAGCGTTATGGTTGTCATATATTGAACCCCATGGCAGGGCTTCTAAGGACACCATTTCCAGGTGGATTGTAGAATGCATTCAGTTTTGCCATAAATCCGCCACCGGGAAGCAGGTTGACGTGGCCAAGGCTCACAGTGTCCGCGGCGTAGTGACATCCACTGCCCTATTTAATGGGGTCCCTGTGGATGATATTATGTCGGTGGCTCAATGGCACTGTGAGTCCAGTTTTACAGACCATTATCTCCGTGACACCTCTAATCCTCTCGCCTTGTCGATTTTGAAAAAATAACTCGGTTTATATTTTTTGAGGAGGTTTTTCCTCATTGCTTATATATTTCACAATTAATTTATGGAAACACCCACTTTTTTGGGCCTGCATCAGTCTTCACCAATGGGAAGATGATGTCAGCAGCCATTTCAACAAGGTCAGTCTTGTTCATGGGTTGTCCGTTGTTGATTGTATTGTCACGTTACCCGTTATTAATATGGTGATGGTTTGTGTATTTGTGTGGTTCATGGTTGAGAGTTTACGAAAATGGAGCTTTTTCGTCTCTGTCCTGTAGTACATGGCACTTGTACGTAGAGAGCGTATAGGACATTGAGGTCAGTCGACTCTTCCTCCCAGGAAGGAGGGGGAGGGGGAGCGCATATGACATTCGGTCATCTCTCATACATCGGTGGTGTTATCCGATGGTTAGTCAAATCCTGACTGTTTTTCGTACAGTTTCAGAAGTTTAAGTGCCTTAAACGCAGAAAAGCGTATAGGGATGAGCTGGTCTTTTGACCTCGCCTCCCTCCCGCCAGATTCACTTTCGAATTCTGGCAATATCAAAAGTATTAGGGAGGTAAGTATACTCTTGAAGTGAAATAAACGAAATCTAGGATTTCTTTTTTCACGAGAGAGTTGATACTTACCTCCCTAGATACGGACCCGGCCTCTCCACCCCACAGAGGCTCGGTCTTCAGGCTCTTAATAGTTGCATGTGTGTCAGCCAATAATCTAGTCAGAGGAAGTGCTAGTCTGCGCATGCGCGGTGGTGGGGCTGGCATCCGCCAGACTACGCTCTGACTCCCTGCCCAGTAGGGGCACCTAACTGTTTTAATCTGAGTGTTTATTGAGTGAAAGCCAATATTTAGCAATATCAAAAGTATTAGGGAGGTAAGTATCAACTCTCTCGTGAAAAAAGAAATCCTAGATTTCGTTTAGTAAGTATGTCATCTCACTCGTGAAAAAGAAATTTGATAAATTTACTTAAAGTCATGCATCTATCGAGATACAATGTATTGTGGTTTGTGAGTTAATATCACTTGTAGCTCCCTTAATTACTCATGCTGCCAAAGGCTGCTGTGAGTATAGAGGTTGGTGTTGTCTGTCTCTGCCTGCCTGCCTGTCTGTCTGCCTGCTTGCCTGCCTGTTTTTATGTTTCTCTCTACTTCTCTGAAATATATTTATCTGTTTGTCTCTCCCAGTAGTCTAATTGTTACTAATCTCATACCTGTCATCATTATATTGCAGACAATTAGCTGAACAAGCAGCTGAACGTGCGAAGCTTGTAGAGGACTATCTTCACCGTAAGCGGCAAGCTAAATTACACAAAGCCAGAGCCCAAGTAGATATATACAGCTCTAAGGTTTGTAGTGAGAAATGCCTAGTGTACGTTTATGCTCGGAATATCAGCAGATCTTTGCGTGTATGTGTATCAATGTACTAAAATATATGGTTATCCGAAATCGAAAATTTGATATACCTTCAAATAATTAATCCTTTAGTGAGCAAAATGTTCGTTGAAAATATCCAAAATTTTGCTTAGTGAATGTCTATTTGATAGCCAAGAGAGCACAATTGTGAAAATTTGTCACTGGAATTTGAATCGGTCTGTCTAGTAATCAAATTTCAAAAATACTCTTGAACTGCAAATTGACATTCACGAAGCCAAATGTTTGAATTTCATGGTCAATCTAGGCCATTGCACTGTTAAAGGGTTCATGTTATCTAACCATAGCCACCTAACTATAAGCTAGTTTCAATTGTAAACTTTTAAAAGGGAATGTACTTTTACAGTCTTTCAACAATATAACAATAATTCTACAAAATAATTATTTACCAGTATTTCAAACATTGAATGATCAGATTTTGTCAAGAAAACCAAAATAATTCCTTCTTGAATCTCCACTTGCAAGTCAAGAGAAGACTATGTTGAAAATCTACCACTGGAATGACTGGCTCGGCCATCGAGCCAGGCATTCAAGTGGTAAATTTTCAAAAATATTCAAGACCGACCATTAAAGGTTAATTAAAAATTTTAAACTCAACATTTTTTTTTCAGCCACAGGATGCAGCGCCTCTACCCCAAGGTAAATTATATCTAGTATATTTTAACAAAGTTACATGTGCTATAGCTGCGACCTGGCTAGGCAGCTTTGTCAAAAATGTAAGAAATGCTTATTCAGCCTAACTTAATATAATTATAATCGCCAGGAGACACAGCAAAAATTATAATGTATTAACACTTTAACTGCATCAGACCAAAGGTGAGACATTCTTTACATAAACGAAATATTCTCTCCATAATTCAATAGAATGGAACAGCTTCCAGTCAGAGTATTTACAAAATATCCAGCAACTATAACTAGTGATTATTGAGCTAGTTATTCCAGTGGTAAAGTTAAAAATTATCTGTTTTTGCCAGCTAAAGGGCATTTCTCAAGACCATTGTAAAATGTCATTTTTCGTGTTCTTGACCATTAAACAGTTAATTAATCAACAATATAAGAGTTTTCTTATACTCTACATGGATTTGTGTGATGTGCTGCTCTGTGTATGAGAACTATGGATTGATGTTCAAACATTGTAACCCTTTCACCGACAAATACCTCAAAAAGATAATTCTTTTAAATATAAAACTTATTCTGTTGGATATTTTGAAATAAATTAGACTGGAAACTGTTGCTGCCTAAGGCCGCAATGGTTTCCAGTCAAATTAATTTCAAAATATTCAACAGTTTTCCTGTATGGTTGCCTTGAAAATTTGATATGGGGAATTCATCGTTGAAAGGGTTACGGTAAAGCTTGTTGCTAGTATAGATATTTAAAATGAGTATTTGATCCCTGATTTAACCCATTTAACACTCATATCAGCCAAAAACGGCTTCTACAGTGGTCTTGAGAAATGTCCAGTTGCAGACCAAGAGAAGACTGTTTTTGAAAATTTAGCACTGGAATGACTGGCTCAACAATAATGAGCCAGTCATTCCAGTGATAAATTTCAAAAACACTCTTCTCTTGGTCTGCAAATTGACATTTTCTTTGAGAAAATTGAAATTTTCTTGAACAAATTTAAGGGTTAAAGGGTTTATGTATTACCGGCATTGACAGTTACAGATTATTGGCTGCCTTTTTTCAGCTGGTCAGAAGCGACCTGTCTCTGCTAGGGAAGCTCGTAACAAAGAAGAACAGGTAAAATAATAACACAAGTAATCGGAGATTGTCAATCTTCACCACTGTTTTATCACTTTAAATTTTTTTATTTTTTTTAAACAAAAACTGTAAATTATGTACACAGAATGAAATAGGGGATGAATACTATTATATATTCACATGCGATTATTTTAACAAAGAAAGGGCGGACATCTTACCTAATTAAATCTACGTACATCAAAATGACTGTAAGTTATTCCCTATGCATAATATAAAGTTGCTAGTAAAGCTCTTTAGACTTTACACGCCAATTAGGAAGTCAATGAATTAAAATGTACGATGACAGACTATACCACCGACAGCAATAGTAATGAGGTCAATGAGAGTAGCAATGACCCCGACAATAACAGCGAATACAATGATAATAAGAGTGAAACCAGTCTCGATAAGAATAACACTGATAGCAAGTGACAATAATGACGATGAAGTGATGGCGATGATGATGATGATGATGATGATGACGCAGAAGCTAATAGCCCCAATGACAATAACAATAATGGGAGAGTATCGGTGACGACGGCAAAAATTACAGCAACAACAGGAACACCAACAACAAGGAAAAAACAACAACAGCAAGAAACAATAACATCAACAACAACAAGAAACTACAACAACAACAACAACAACAGCTGGACTTGTTATTTTCACCATGGGAAAAGACTGGAGATTCTCTTTTACAATAACAACCTTTCTTGTGTTAAAATTTGAGCCAAATCGAATCATTAGTTTTCACTTCAAGAGTATACTTACCTCCCTAATACTTTTGATATTGCTAAATATTGGCTTTCACTCAATAAACACTCAGATTTAAAACAGTTAGGTGCCCCTACTGGGCAGGGAGTCAGAGCGTAGTCTGGCGGATGCCAGCCCCACCACCGCGCATGCGCAGACTAGCACTTCCTCTTTGCTAGATTATTGGCAAAGAGAACACACATGTCTTTTTGAATCATAAGCTTTTCTTGCTCTTAAACTGTTAATTGGTGTATATTTTGGAGTGATAGTATCTGATTTGTATGGCAGGAGGGAACACTTCGCCACAGGAGGACTTAGGACCTTTAAATCAGGTGACTTCTAGTAAAATTAGCGAGTTTTCTTCCCGGTGTATTGTGTTTCCGGGACTCGCGTTTACCGTGATAAGCGCCTTGGTTAGTTGGTTTATGTCAACTCGGTGCTACCTAGGGCTAATTTCTCTTTCTGTTTATGTCCACAGGTCTGTATGACGCTAGGTGGTGACATCACAGTAGCAGAGAGTTAGTTTTCTCTCCACCATGGTTCCATTTCCTACTAACACTGTTAGGTTATCTAACCAAATGAAAAAATATGTCCAGTGAGTTGGAGGCCTAGTATAAAGGTCTTCTCACTTTGCCCTCTTGATCCAATTCCTTCCCCATGAGGTGGAGAGAGTTAAGAGGCGTGCAGATGGTGGAGTTCTCCGGTTCGTCACGTTGGATGGTTTGTCTATACAAAGTGTCAGGTATCTAGTTATTGATAATGTGGTGATGTTAATTATTGTAAACAAACAAAGGGAGATAATTAACATTTTTGCCAGAAAAGAGTTATCTATATGTATCTGATGGTTGTGTAGTCGACTTATCCATTCAGCATACAATTCGTCCTTGCACTTGGATGTTTTGTTGGGATCGAATTTTTCCTGTCACGGGATTAATGACGTCATAATCAGCCTGGCTATGTGTTTATCAGCAATTCAAGCGCTATGCTGGTTTCTGATGTATATTGATCTTTATGATCGTTTTCCTTCTCTTTGAGTTGGATTGAGTTTCTAAGCTTAACTAGTTGCTCATACTCCTTGTCCTTTGCCCTGTTTCAGGGACCGGGTTGCGCGTCCTGTGGACGTTTTCTTCATGAAAAGTTCTGGCCTCATCTGTGCTATCAATGTAGCCCTTGTGGTCCCTTGGTTAATTGTGACATATGTGAGCACTGGGGGGGCGAGTTAATGTCCGAATTCTTGTGCTGCTTACAGGCGACGGACAAGGTGGTAGAGGAGGAGAAGAAGAAGAAGCGGAAACGAGAGGTTGTAAGTAGGAAGGGTAAGGGGAAGGTCTCGTCCGCGGTGGATATGGAGGCCTTCCGGACCGAGATGTTGGGAGAGATGAAGAGGACAATAAAGGATTTGGTTCCAGGGTTGCTTCGTGGCATGCTTCCTGGACCAAATCCTTTACTGTCCTCATCATCGGCTTCGGAGCAGGTAATCCCCGCCTCTGGATCGATTTTCCTTAGACCGCTTCCGTTGTTCGACGATTCAGAGGTGGCCCCATTAGAGGGGGCGTTCCACGGCCCTGGCAGCAGGCTTATTGCCGCGCCGATAGGGGACCGTGGACGGTTGTCGCTGGAACCCGCGGGCTGCTTATCAGTCCAGGGGTATCCGCACGCCGCGGTGGCCAGTACCTCCTATGGCACCGTTCCTGGTCAGCCCGGGTTAGCTCTCTTTGCTGACCCGGGGTCTAATCTTTCTGACCAGGGTGATGAGGATTACCTGCTAGGGTCGCCGTCTGACGACGTGGACATGGATGAAGACGTTTGTGCACCCCTCGCGGGGAATACAGGCGCCTTATTCCACGGTTTTACTCACCCTGGAGTAAAGTCCGCGGCTCAGGTGGTGGCCCAGGGCGCTGCTGATGGCCAGCGGTACCGCATACCTCGGCTTGCCGAGGGTGTTGCTGGTGCTGGCCGGGCCCGTGGTGAGACTATATATACCCCGCGCTCTGCCACGGTGCCTGCTCCTGGTCAAACCAGTGATATTCTCATGCCGGTGCTGTCAGGCCCGCGTGTTTTCCCTGGCTTGCCAGGTGTATCAGCATACCCGCCGTCAAGCTCTACTGCTTGCGCTCAGGAGGAAGACGAAGGACCCCGTCTTGTAGAGCGCTCGCAGTTAGCCACAGAGGAGGATTGGTATGACGCTTGCCAGTGGTTGGTGAGCGTTAGGCCTGATCTGCCCGTGGAGCAGTCGGCTAGCCAGCGTGTTCACACGCCGTGGTTAGCTGGGAAACCGACTGCTAACGCTATGCCTTCTCTGCCGCTGGCGGAGCATGTCGTTGACATGTTCAAGGCGGCGGAGTCGTCCATTAAGTCGAGTGGACGTCTCGCGAGGTGGCCAGGCGTTGTCGCATCGTGCCCCTGGATTACCAGCGGTACGGTGTGGTACCCAAGCCCAGCGTGGATGACCGCGCGGCTTTGGGTGAGGATGCGCGGCCAGGCTCCCGTTCTGACACGGGTGTCTTGTGCTCGAACGCGTTGCGTTCGGCGAATACCGCGTTGCGTGATGCGGAGGAGAGTGGGAGGGCTTCGATTGCCGCTCTGTCCCACGTCTCCCAGCTGTTACAGGGGGTAGTAACGGCATCCGCATCGCGCCAGCCAAGTCCGGTCACTGTCCAGCGAACCATCCAGGATGGTATTAACCTGGCGCTGGACTGTATGACTCGGGCGGTGACCAGGAGTGTCCGGGCAAGACGCACGTTTGCCCTGGACAATCTGTGCCCGTCTCAGGACCTGTACAATAGGCTACTACGTACGCCTATGACGGGCCCTGGTCTTTTTGGAGGTGAGGGATGTCGACACCTCCAGGAGACGGTCACCCTGGTGAATAACCAGAGGGCGCTGCGCGAGCAGTTTGATGTGCTGCGTCGTGCTAACGTTCGCGCCGCGGCCCCGGCGTATCGTCCCCTGCAGGCTCGAGGTGGTGCTGGCCAGGTCAGAGGCCAGCCACCGTCGCAGCGTCGGCGTCGGCCGCGTGCGATTCGGCCAGCAGCGAGGGGGGCGCAGGTTCCTCAGGCGCCGTCAGCCAGGCAGCCGCCCGCGCACCGAGGTGCGCGCGGGGCGGGGCGGGGCGCGCGAGGATCTGGGCGTGGTTATCGGTCCTGACAGGACGCTTACCGCGGTAAGAACCACTCCGGTGTGTATGGCGACGGAGACAGTGCCGCTCTTGCATGCCTCGTGTCCACCGCGGTCCCTAGGTGGACCGGTGGGAGGCCAGCTAGCCGACCACATGCAAGAGTGGGAACGGTTAACTCAGGACCGTTTAGTCTTGCGATGGCTTTCCGTCGGGTATCATCCAGAGTGGGTGACAGGCCCGCCGTCGCGACTGTCTCTGGTGCCAGTCTGGACTCCCATTCCGAGAGATCCAGAGCAAAGGTTGTGTATCGAGGAGGAGATAAATTCCCTCATACAAAAGGGAGCTATTCAGCCGGCACAAAGGTGTCCGGGCTTCTATTCAACCCTGTTCTTAGTAACAAAATGCACCGGAGGGTGGAGACCGATTCTCAACCTCAAGCCATTGAACAAGTTCATCGAGACACCCAGTTTCAAGATGGAAACGGTGCGCTCGGTGTTGGCGGGGTTGGAGAGGGGGATGTGGACGGCGTCGATCGATTTGAAGGACGCTTATTTCCACATCCCCATCCACGGGAGTTTCTGTCGCTTCCTGAGATTTGCATTCCAGGGCAGACAGTGGGAATTCAGGGTGTTGCCCTTCGGAATTTCCACGGCTCCTCGGGTTTTCACCCGTGTGGTTCTTGCGATCACAGCATACCTCCGCAGGAGAAGCATAGCAGTCCACACGTACATAGACGACTGGCTGTTGAAAGCGCACACCCGGGAAAGTTTGTCCGCCAATCTGGAGGTTGTTTTGAAAACTCTCACAGACTTGGGCTGGATGATCAATTTCCCAAAATCAGAGCTGACTCCATCCCAGAAGTTTGTTTACCTGGGGATGTTCTTCGATCTAGAGACAGGATATGTTTATCCTACTCAGGAGAGAGTTCAGAAACTCATCTCATTGATTCAGTCAGTGTGCGACAGTCGTCATGTCCTGGCACGGGTTTACTTGAGAATGCTGGGGTTGATGGTTTCGTTGGAACCAGTCATTCCTCAGGCCGCCTTACGCAGGCGGCCGATCCAGTTGTTTCTCATGACACAATGGACCCAGAGTACAGGTTCGCTGGACTCGAATGTGTCAGTGTTGGCGCCTCTGATTCACCACCTGCAATGGTGGTTGAATACAGAGAATCTCTTGCCGGGGCTTTTGCTAACCCCTCCCCACCCTCAGGTGACTGTGTATACAGATGCATCGATGGAGGGCTGGGGAGCTTGCCTGGAAGAATCCACGATATCAGGGCTTTGGAATCTGGAACAGTCAAAGGAACATATAAATCTACTGGAGCTAAGAGCAGTAGTCCTGGGCCTGGAACATTTCTTACAGAAAGTTCAGGGCAAGATTGTTCTTATTCGTTCAGACAACTCAACAGTTGTGACTTACATAAACCGCCAGGGCGGAACGAAGTCGCCCAGTCTCTGTATGATGACATGGAAACTGCTTTGTTGGTGTCTGGATCACCAGATTACCTTGAAAGCAGTTCATATTCCGGGAAGGTTAAACCTGCTAGCAGACTCATTGAGCCGAAGGATGAGTGTTTTACCCACGGAATGGCAACTAAATCAATGTGTGGCGGATCGTCTGTTCGACCATTGGGGGAAACCCAACATCGATTTGTTCGCAACGAAGAAGAATGCGAAGATGACGACGTACGTCTCTCCGATTCCGGATCCAAGCGCTTTCGCAACAGATGCGTTAGCTATCAGCTGGGGGAGAATGTATGCATACGCATTCCCTCCAGCAATCCTGATTCCAAAAATTCTTCAGAAAATCAGACAAGAGGAATGCCAAGTGCTTCTGATCGCCCCGGATTGGCCAAGCCGATCATGGTATACGGATCTGCTGGACCTTCTGGTCTGCAATCCGGTTCCTCTGCCTCTGATGGACGATATTATCTTCCAGGGCAAGGCCCTTCACAACAATCCGTCAATGTTCAGATTGACTGCGTGGATGTTGTCAAGGAATCTAGAATTAAGGAGGGCTTTTCTGAGCAAGCAGCCATGTTTATGGCCAAAGCCAGGAGGGGGTCAACCTCCAGAGCATATAATTATAAAATCAACAGATTT
Source organism: Chaetoderma sp. LZ-2023a (assembly GCA_034401795.1). Lineage (NCBI taxonomy): Eukaryota > Metazoa > Mollusca > Caudofoveata > Chaetodermatida > Chaetodermatidae > Chaetoderma > Chaetoderma sp. LZ-2023a. The sequence continues at coordinate 98,073,584 of CM067366.1, forward strand.
GCAGAATGGTGCTCAAAAAGATGTATTGATCCAATGGATTCATCTATTCAAGTAGTAGCTGATTTCCTCTGTCACCTCTATGATGCCTATAGCCTCAAGCCTAACTCTATTGCTGGTTATAAGTCAGCATTAATGTCTGTTATTCCTTGCTTGGCTAAGAGGGGAAGTGATGAAGTAAATACATTGAATGTATTAATTAAAGGCATGGGCAATCTAAGACCAAGGAATCCACCTGTGATTCCGTCTTGGAGTTTATCGCTAGTGCTTCAAGTACTAGGTGATAAGCCTTTTGAACCACTTAGTTCCATTTCTATGAAACTATTAACACTGAAGACTGTGTTTTTAATTGCTGCGGCCTCGGCTAGGCGTAGGAGTGAGATTCATGCCTTATCAGCCGAGGATGACCGTTTTGTGGTTTCAGGGGAAGGCCTTAAGCTGCTACCTAGGATTAATTTCTTGGCTAAAAATCAGTCGTTGAAATATCCAGGTCAACCTATTATTTTGCCTGCTTTAACTAGATATGATCCTAATTCTAAAGCATGGTGTCCCGTCCGGGCGCTGCGCCGGTACAAACAACGTACGGCGGCATGGCGCACCGACCAGTCAGCGTTATGGTTGTCATATATTGAACCCCATGGGAGGGCTTCTAAGGACACCATTTCCAGGTGGATTGTGGAATGCATTCAGTTTTGCCATAAATCCGCCACCGGGAAGCAGGTTGACGTGGCCAAGGCTCACAGTGTCCGCGGCGTAGTGACATCCACGGCCCTATTTAATGGGGTCCCTGTGGATGATATTATGTCGGTGGCTCAGTGGCACTGTGAGTCAAGTTTTACAGACCATTATCTCCGTGACACCTCTAATCCTCTCGCCTTGTCGGTTTTGAAAAAATAAATCGGTTTATATTTTTGAGGTGGTTTTTCCTCATTACTTATATATTTCACAATTAATTTATGGAAACACCCACTTTTTTGGGCCTGCATCAGTCTTTACCAATGGGAAGATGATGTCACCAGCCTTTTCAACAAGGTCAGTCTTGTTCATGTGTTGTCCGTTGTTGATTGTATTGTCACGATTACCCGTTATTAATATGGTGATGGTTTGTGTATTTGTGTGGTTCATTGTTGAGAGTTACGAAAATGGAGCTTTTTCGTCTCTGTCCTGTAGTACATGGCACTTGTACGTAGAGAGCGTATAGGACATTGAGGTCAGTCGACTCTTCCTCCCTGGAAGGAGGGGGGGGGAGCGCATATGACATTCGGTCATCTCTCATACATCGGTGGTGTTATCCGATGGTTAGTCAAATCCTGACTGTTTTTTCTTACAGTTTCAGAAGTTTAAGTGCCTTAAACGCAGAAAAGCGTATAGGGATGAGCTGGTCTTTTGACCTCGCCTCCCTCCCGCCAGATTCACTTTCGAATTCTGGCAATATCAAAAGTATTAGGGAGGTAAGTATACTCTTGAAGTGAAATAAACGAAATCTAGGATTTCTTTTTTCACGAGAGAGTTGATACTTACCTCCCTAGATACGGACCCGGCCTCTCCACCCCACAGAGGCTCGGTCTTCAGGCTCTTAATAGTTGCATGTGTGTCAGCCAATAATCTAGTCAGAGGAAGTGCTAGTCTGCGCATGCGCGGTGGTGGGGCTGGCATCCGCCAGACTACGCTCTGACTCCCTGCCCAGTAGGGGCACCTAACTGTTTTAAATCTGAGTGTTTATTGAGTGAAAGCCAATATTTAGCAATATCAAAAGTATTAGGGAGGTAAGTATCAACTCTCTCGTGAAAAAAGAAATCCTAGATTTCGTTTATTCTGAGGTACAATTTGAGGCAGGCTGACAGGCAAATGGATGGACTGGCAGACAGACAGACAGACAGTCAGTCCTGAATGCAATACATTCTTCCTCTTTTGAGCTGTGGCCACTAATAATAATTTATCCTTTTATTGTTCTTTTAATCCTTTAACTCTCCTTATTATGCCAGCATTTAACTCCCATACATATACATATTAGCTTAGAACAGTTATTATGCCAGCATTTAACTCCCATACATATACATATCAGCTTAGAACAGTTATTATGCCAGCATTTAACTCCCATACATATACATATCAGCTTAGAACAGTTATTATGCCAGCATTTAACTCCCATACATATACATATCAGCTTAGAACAGTTATTATGCCAGCATTTAACTCCCATGCATATACATATCAGCTTAGAACAGTTATTATGCCAGCATTTAACTCCCATACATATACATATCAGCTTAGAACAGTTATTATGCCAGCATTTAACTCCCATACATATACATATTAGCTTAGAACAGTTATTATGCCAGCATTTAACTCCCATACATATACATATTAGCTTAGAACAGTTATTATGCCAGCATTTAACTCCCATACATATACATATTAGCTTAGAACAGTTATTATGCCAGCATTTAACTCCCATACATATACATATTAGCTTAGAACAGTTATTATGCCAGCATTTAACTCCCATACATATACATATTAGCTTAGAACAGTTATTATGCCAGCATTTAACTCCCATACATATACATATTAGCTTAGAACAGTTATTATGCCAGCATTTAACTCCCATACATATACATATTAGCTTAGAACAGTTATTATGCCAGCATTTAACTCCCATACATATACATATTAGCTTAGAACAGTTATTATGCCAGCATTTAACTCCCATACATATACATATTAGCTTAGAACAGTTATTATGCCAGCATTTAACTCCCATACATATACATATTAGCTTAGAACAGTTATTATGCCAGCATTTAACTCCCATACATATACATATTAGCTTAGAACAGTTATTATGCCAGCATTTAACTCCCATACATGTACATATTAGCTTAGAACAGTTATTATGCCAGCATTTAACTCCCATACATGTACATATTAGCTTAGAACAGTTATTATGCCAGCATTTAACTCCCATCCATATACATATTAGCTTAGAACAGTTATTATGCCAGCATTTAACTCCCATCCATATACATATTAGCTTAGAACAGTTATTATGCCAGCATTTAACTCCCATCCATATACATATTAGCTTAGAACAGTTATTATGCCAGCATTTAACTCCCATCCATATACATATTAGCTTAGAACAGTTATTATGCCAGCATTTAACTCCCATACATATACATATTAGCTTAGAACAGTTATTATGCCAGCATTTAACTCCCATACATATACATATTAGCTTAGAACAGTTATTATGCCAGCATTTAACTCCCATACATATACATATTAGCTTAGAACAGTTATTATGCCAGCATTTAACTCCCATACATATACATATTAGCTTAGAACAGTTATTATGCCAGCATTTAACTCCCATACATATACATATTAGCTTAGAACAGTTATTATGGCTATTATCCTTTGATGATTGTAAGCTATTACATGTTTATATTCAGGAGTACTTAGAGAATCTACGGAAGATTCGATTGCAAAATTTTAATGAACGGCGTATGTTGAAAGGCCGGAACGGTAGTCCGGCACAAGATTTGGCCAAATATAAGGTACCAAGATAATCATAGCATAATTTGGCAAATCCTTTATACAATTGTTGCATTAATTGCTTAATGTTTGTATCATAATTTATGATTATTCATAACTATGTCGTCTCACTTACAGTTGCTGAGCAATGGTAAATGTTTATGATGTAATTATTGCTTAATTAAAAACTAAATGCATAATTTGTTATAATAGTTAACTGGAATGTGAAGTCGATGGCATGCCATCACAAATCCTTTGATGTTCTACCCCCACTCCACCCCCCCACCCCTCCTCCCCCGCCAGGGTACTAATGTAAACATTGTCTTATAATCCGCAATCATATGGGTAACTAGCATACCAAAGTTGGTTGAATTCTGCCAACTTTGATTTTCTGCCCCCCCCCACCTCCACCCTGCCACCCCCACCCTTGGTGGATGGAGACTAATGTAAATGTCGTCTTGCAGTCCACAATCATATTGGTAACTCACATAGCAAATTTGATTGAAATCCACCAAATAGTTTTGGAGGCGATAGCGGGAGAGACAGATGGATGGACAGACCAAGGCGATTGCAATAATTTGTCCATTTTTTTCAAAATGTGTGGTGATAATTAGTATATATTTTCACTGTTTCCAGCTGGATCAGAGAGAAGAAGTTAAAAAGAAAGTAGAGGCTCTCAAAGTGAGTTAACATTCTAACAACTTGTTAGTAACAAGCATGAATTCCCTATAGCCTATTAATATAATTTTTTTAAGTTGTGAATTTAAATTAGGGACTCGTGCCTCTATTTAAATTTTACAATTTAAAAATTATATTAAATTATATGGAATGAAATCATGTGTTAAGATTAATTTCATTTCATTATATCTTATATCTATGGCCACAATTTAAGCCTCTAAAGGTATACAATTTCAGCAATTCTATTTTCAAGCTTTCTGGTGTTAATATGCACCTTTAATTGAAATTTTACTTACATCATAAATGATTTGTCATTTCATAAAGCCAATCATAATTGAATTAGGCTATCATTATTGCCACAGAATGCATGGTTACCAAATCAAAACTTGTAATGGAATAATCTCATCTGTCGATCAAGTATCTGGTGTCATTCATTAGCTGACGTCACAATCAAATGACGTAGCTCCATCACATATGTATTGGAATTGTATGTTTTTGTTGAATTTACAATTTAATAAACACTCTGTTGAATATTTTGAAACTAATTTGACAAGGAGATGTTGCTGCTATAGGTGTTAAATTCGATTCAAATGCATGCTGAAAGTGGGCGGAGCTTATCTATAAATGTGGGGAAATTGATCCCACTATTAACCCTTTAAAGGTCTAGCCAGCCACAACCAACCTTTGCAGTGGTCTTGAGGAATATCCATTTGCTGGCCAAGAGAAGACTATTTTCTAAAATTTACCAGTGGAATGCCTGGATCGATAATCGAGCCAGGCATTCCGGTGATAAATTTTCAAAAATAGTCCTCTTGGCATGCAGATGGCCATTCAATAAGCAAATAATTTGATTTTCTTGACCAAATTTGGCCGTTAAAGGGTTTAACATATACTCTACACTAAAACTGGTCTTCAGTTGCCACCTTTGAGAGAAAAATATGTAACACAGAATAGTTGCCGAAATATTGACTGACCGGCTGATTTAGATTAGTTGCAAGTCATACATAAAATGTTGTCATAGCCTATCAGATCAGTGGTTTTATAAATTATCTGTTGAGCACGTGTGCTTCTGTAAGACATATATGGCTTGTTTGATGATCCTCACAGTAACGCATCATTTGTATGCGTCACTCGCGTAAATGTTGAAGTAAATAACGAAGGATAAGTATGACATGTGATCATTAAAATTGTTGCAACATTTTGTACCTCCAATAGGCAGGCAGGCTCTAGACATATTTGAATATGTACAATAATGTAATAAAAGAGTTCCACAAAATAGTGTGTAATACAATTACTGGTTTTCTACCATTAAGGCACAGGCTGATGAACGGATTCATCAGCACAAGCAGCGTTTTGAACAGCAACGTAGAGAAGCAAGTGAGAGGCAGCGGCAATTGATGGGAGAAAGAGTAAGAGATACAAGAATACAGTCAAACCTGCTTCAGTGACCACCAGTCTTTTGGTCTATAAGATGGTGTTCCCTTAAAACAGGTGGTCATTTGACCACCTCTCTTAATGAGCCACCATCTTGTGGCTACAGAAATACATATCCTGTGTTGTGTTACCTGTGTTCAGAGACCACCTGTATGTAATGGCTATGTTTTGTTGTGGCCCTTTAATCCTTTAAAGGTCAAGCCGGCCTAAATCACCCGCCCCAGTAGTCTTGAGGAATGTCCATCTGCAGAAAAAGTGAAGAATATTTTTGAAAATTTACCACTGGAAAGACTGGCTCGATAAATCGAGCCAGTCATTCCAGCAGTAAATTTTAAAAAATACCCTTCTTTTTATCTGCAGAGGTGTATTCAATAAGGAAATATTTTGATTTTCTTGACCAAATTTAACCAGTAAAGGGTAAACAAACGTTTGCATGGATGATAATGACAATGGACCGTTTTTATCAGCTCCATATTACAGTGTTGTAGTCATTTATCTCATCTAATTGAGGTACATTTCTGTTTGAGTACATATATATTTATTAGGTGTCAATGTCTGGTAGTAGACACTCGATCATTCTGTACAAAAATATTTTAATAATTTATGTAAATTGTACCTGTCTTTTAAAAGTGTCAAAGCATTTGATAAAGCATACTGCCACAGTTGAGTTGTAAAAGGATTCTAAATGCAATTTATTATTCTTCATAAAGATGCATATAAGTTGGTGATTAGACCCAAAGCTATATATTCCATTGTTGTATTCTCAACCTATGTTTTTGTCAATGTTCATGAAATTTGTTCAAACCGTAGGATGTCAGAAATACTTGATGACTTACTGGTAAGTCTGATTTGCAAAATGTTGTTTATTGTCCAGCCATAGCTGAATGGTGTCTTAGAATTAGGTAGAATGTTACAGTTTTGCAATTTTCCCCGATATCTTGACAAATGCCAGCGCATGCCTCTAGTTTCTGTTTATGTTTTTACACATTTTGACTTGCATAAACCATCCACAACGCAGTCACATCCTTTTTGGCAGTACAGTATTTAAGTTGATAATCAGTCTCCCACTAATCTGTTATGTTTCGTACTGCGATGATTAAATTTTATTTGTCCATGTCATATCAGCTTATTTGTCTATGTATCGATATATTATTGGTTATTGACAAAACAAGTTATGACAGGTTATTCTTTCATGGTTTGAGATAATTTCAAATTTTCATAATATTTCAGCCAAAGCAGCCAGCAAGTGCACACAAAGCTCCTGTCAAGTAAGAATTTAGATTTACTGTTAAGACTGTTCCAGTACATTAGTATAGCTTGTTTTTTAATGGACGTTGCCAGCCAAATTAGTTTCAACGTATTCAACAATATTTTTTTCTTCAAAATTGAATTAATTTTTCTTAATTGATCTCTCCGATTTGCAACGGAGTACAAGATATTTTGTGCTGAAAATGTTCTCTAATTCTACTTCGAATAATACTTACCAGATGTACTATTATGATAATGTCTATTATTTAGTCTAGCTCAAAATAAACAATTAAAAACTCTGCACTCTCCTGGTCCTGCCCATACTGTGTCCGGGAATTACCATAGCCCCAGGTACTGAGTCAATTCCCAATCACAGTCAGATTCGTCTATTTTGCTGACTTTGAAAGTCGCATGTTTTTTTAGCTCTAAAATTGTGCTATTTTAGCGGAATTAAGCGTGTTTAACGTTATCCATCGCTGGCTTCATGGAAGGAAAGAGAAAGTCCTCACAGGGGCAGGTTGTATCATTCTAGAATTTATACATTTGTGCCGTAATGACTGATTAAAATTTCCTTAAATTGGCACATTATTTTAAAATGGTAGTCATTGTTGGAGTCGCTCCGGTACTCGTTAACTGTTTAATCTTATCCGGGTACTCGGTTAATTTCCCTTGCAACTCGGTTCCTTCCAAGAAGGATGCGCCCTTAGCCAAGATGGCGGCGCCCATGATTAACGTTTTGTTTTGGCTTGGCGTGTCTATGCACTCTGTTTTATGCTTCATTGACAAGGGTGTTTGTAGCGATCGGTGTTTATTTCTTGGCTATTTTAACGTTAGTTAATTACCAAGTCGTGTTTATAAAATTTTCACTTTGAAAGGTTTCAAATATTTCCTGCCTAAAGACTTGATTATCATTAATCTAAGAGAAAGTTAATGTTTCTAAGTAATTCTAAGTTACAATCAAGTCAATTGTGCGTGTTGCTCGTCATCGTATGTCATGTGCAGCGTTTTAATTCTTACTCTGTGTTCGCAGAAAGCCAAGAACCAGGACACGCTGTGTCAGAAGTGTAATCGGTTCATGAAGCGCAAGTACTCAGGTCATCACTGTGTGGCTTGTGCGAAGTGCACGGTTGGAAGTCCTTGTGATGTGTGTGCGAAGTGGTCGTCGGAGTTGGTGGCGGAGTTCAATCGTGATCGACGTGCGCGTTTGGAGAGGATCGCGAAGGATAAGGCGGCCAAGCTGGATCAGGCGTCAGTAAAAGGTCTTGAAGAGCGTATTGGGTGTATGGGCGGCCCAGTTCAAGGCAATGTTTGAGTCCTTCCAGTCCACGGTCCCGGTGATGCAGGCTGGTGCAGGGCAACCTATCGGTGGTCCGACCAGTTCTGTGGAGGGACAAGCACCTGTCGTTCCTCCGGTCTTGGCTCAAGAGCCGACGGCGGAGGAGGATATCTCCTGCTTATGGAAGATTCCGGCATGCCGAATCTTTCAGTAGTGGTAGAACCGAGTACGTCCCAAGGGTCTCCCTCAGGTTTTGTATGGGTCTGCCAGCCGGGTGGTGATGTCGACATTCCGTCGAGCATATTTCACCCGGACTTCGCTCAACCCGCGTTGTCGGTGGAGCCGTGTTTTTCGGTTCCCATCGGCATTCCAGCGGCAGTAGGTGCGGCTCGTCTCGGAGTTCCGTTGTCTGCTGGGGTGGAGTCGATGGACTGCGGTGAATCCGTGTCCGGCAATTCGCTGGATACTGGCGCCGCAAGTAGTCAGGCTATGGACTCACTTCATGTTGGAAGGAGTGAGGTCCATGGTTCTCAGCATGGGTCGTCGGTGGCCTACTCATCTAAGGGTGAGAAGGAAGATGAGAATGGTAGTCCATGGTTCTCAGCATGGGTCGTCGGTGGCCTTCTCATCTAAGGGTGAGAAGGAAGATGAGAATGGTAGTCCATGGTTCTCAGCATGGGTCGTCGGTGGCCTACTCATCTAAGGGTGAGAAGGAAGATGAGAATGGTAGTCCATGGTTCTCAGCATGGGTCGTCGGTGGCCTACTCGTCTAAGGGTGAGAAGGAAGATGAGAATGGTAGTCCATGGTTCTCAGCATGGGTCGTCGGTGGCCTACTCATCTAAGGGTGAGAAGGAAGATGAGAATGGTAGTCCATTGATGGAAGAATCCTCATTCTCCACCAAAGCTGAATGGGTGCAGGTCCTTGTCTGGATGTCCGACCGTCTCGGGTTGGCATCGGATCAAGGATCTCAGCGAGATCCGGTGATGGAGCGGATGTCAGAGCGAGCGTCTAGCGCTCTGTCAAGTGACTCTTCGGCCATGCTGACGCTCCCCTTGGACACGCAGACTTCTGACATGTTGGAAGTTGTGGCGTATCGTCTGGTTCAGCCAGACTATTCATTGCCCAAGGCGCCAAAGGGGATAACGAGTAGGGTCCGCTTTCCAGAGCAGGCCTATCATCATTATGCCCGGGTTCCACGGCTTTCCATCGGGAAGAGAGAGGCATTGAATAGGCCGTTGGCTGGTAGATCGAAGGGTCGTTCTCGTCCCTTAGTTTCCCAGGCCAATAAGGATCCTTTTAATGAGTTAACGCTCATTGAGGATGCGGCGAGGGCACTCGCACGGCTGTACCATCCTGCAGGGAGTGCTGACCTGCATTGCGGAAGGTGGGGAAGTGCCAGAGGTTGCTCCCGGGGTTGTCTGGACACCATGCGCTTGTCCCAAGATTGCCTGACCAGGGTGATCACCAGATCATTGGCGAAGCGGAGGAGAATGGTTCTCGATTGTGTAGAACCAGGACCTGAGATGAGGGCTGCATTATCTTCTGCGCCTTTCATTGGTCCAGGCTTGTTCGGCGGCTTGGCATGACAAGCCGTATCCAAGGTCGCGTCCATGGTCGCAGAGCAGGAAGTAGTTGGCAAGTCGTGGAAGTCGACGAAGAGGACTCAGCCGCAGCAGTCCTATAAGCAGCATGGGCAAGAGCAACAGAGGTTGCGCCAGAGATCCCCCTTCCATCCGTCTGGCCGTGATGCCCATCGGGCATCCGGATCACAGGGACCTGGCCGTTCATCCTCATACAAGTCCTCTAATAAGAGGCCGTATGGGGAGGACAGGAAGAGGGTGGCGGTTCGGGTCGCAGCGGTTATCGTAAGGATAGCCGTGGCGGCGGTCCTGGACCGTCATATTCCAAGAAACCGCGGGGCGGCTGTGGAGGATGGTCCTGACGGGTTTCCGGTGGGATCTGTTCCGGTGACATCAGTCGAGAATCTTCACCTAAGCGAATTAGCGTCTTATCATGCAATATCGACCGCCAGCTGTGTGCAGATTCCTACCGTCGGAGGCAGACTTCAGCTTTTCTCAAACCAGTGGGAACAGGTCGTGCAAGATTGTTTAGTCTGTCAGTGGTTAAGAAACGGCTACGAACATGACTGGCTCATCCGTCAATCGTTAGTTCCGTTAACATCGACTCCAGTTTGGACTCCCGTTCCAAGGGAATCTGATTGTCTAGATACCATTTGCTCAGAAATCAAAGATCTTCAGCAGAAGAACGCGATTCATCTAGTCCGCAATACGTCCTCCCTATGCTTCTATTCGATGATGTTCCTCGTTCAGAAACGTACCGGAGGTTGGAGACCAATTCTCAATCTCAAACCGTTGAACAAATTTATTCTTTCTCCAAAGTTTCAGATGGAGACAGTAGCAGCGGTAATGACAGGGCTGAGAAAAGGCATGTGGGCAGTATTGATAGATCTGAAGGATGCATATTTTCATATTCCAATGTCAATTCCTTTTCAGAAATACCTTCGCTTTGCATTTCAAGACAATGTCTGGGAATTCAATGCGCTTCCGTTTGGTCTGACCACAGCTCCGAGGGTCTTCACTAAAGTGGTTCTCGCCACGACTTCTTATCTTCGCAGGAGAAACATAGCTGTTCACACTTACATAGACGACTGGCTGCTGAAGGCAGGGAATCCAGTCACTCTGCGCAACAATCTTCAGGTAGTCCTAGCCTTACTAAAGGACCTAGGATGGATTGTGAATCTAGAGAAATCAGAATTGACTCCATCCCAGCAGTTTGTTTATCTGGTAATTTTTTCAATCTCAGGGACACCGTAGCTTTTCTGGCGGAGAGCAGAGTTAAGAGTTTGATTGCAGTACTGGAGTCAGTTTCTCTAGGAGCCTTTCTGATGGCGCGCCAATTTCTCAGAATACTGGGTTTACTAGTATCTCTAGAGAAAGTGGTTCCTTATGGGGCACTCGGGCACAAGCCGATTCAGATGTATCTGATGTCATTCTGGTCTCAGAAAACAGATCCTTTATCTCTGAGAATTCCAGTAAAAGAACCATTGATATTCCACCTTCAGTGTTGGTTATCAGAACAGAATCTTGTGCGAGGTGTTCCTCTACAACCTCCTCAACCGCAGATGTCTATCTTCACAGATGCGTCGAGGACGGGTTGGGGAGCGGTATTGGACGATCAGTCAGTGTCGGGAATGGGATCGGACCAATGCGCAGAAACATATCAATGTTCTTGAATTATTAGCGGTGACATTGGCACTTCGAAAATTTGAGGGCTTAATCCGAGACAAGATTGTCCTAGTCAGGACAGACAACTCAACAGTGGTGTCTTATTTGAACCGCCAGGGCGGGACAAGATCACCAGAGTTGTGTATGATGAACCTGCTGTGGTGCCAAGAGAGGAATATTGTTCTTCAGGCAGCACACATTCCAGGAAGATTGAACACCCTAGCGGATGCTCTCAGTCGAAGGATGGTTTGTCGTCCGACGGAATGGCAGCTCAACCAATCGGTAGCGGAGGTTCTATTCAAACATTGGAGCAAGCCATGTGGATCTATTTGCGATGAAACAAAATGCAAAGATGGTCACATACGTGTCACTGATCCCGGACCCGCTAGCCTTAGCAGTAGACGCACTGGCGATAAGTTGGAAGGGAATGTATGCGTATGCGTATCCTCCAACGATTCTCATCCCAAAAGTTCTGGCAAAGATAAGAGAGGGTGTGTGCCAAGAACTTCTGATCGCCTCTCATTGGCCAGGCCGATCATAGTTTACGGATCTGCTGGACCTTCTGGTCTGCAATCCAATCCCTCTTCCAGACAAAAGAGATCTAATCTCTCAGAACAAGGGTCTGTATCTCCACGACAGACCGGAAATGTTCAAATTGACTGCATGGATGTTATCAAGCAATGTGCAATTAAGGGTGGCTATTCTGAGCAAGCAGCAAAGTTTGCCGCTTCAGCCAGAAAAGAGGGTCAACCACAAGAACATATAATTATAAAATCAACAAATTTGCAGAGTGGTGTAAGGGAAGAGATATTGATCCCTTTGCTGCATCTGTTCAACACGTAGCAGATTTTATCTGTCATTTATACGAAGTTGACAAACTTGTACCTTCAAACCTAGCAGCATATAAGTCTGCATTAGCTTCAGTCGTTCCCAGTCTGGCCATTGAAGGAGTGAAGAATGACACTTTAAATGAAGTTATTAAAGGAATGAGCAATTTGCGACCTAGACAGCCAATTCCTATCCCAGCATGGAATCTATCTCTTGTTCTACAGGTTTTAGGGCATGCTCCCTTTGAACCAATTAGATCTAGAGATATTAAACTGTTAACTATTAAGTCAGTTTACTTGGTTGCAGCAGCGTCGGCGAGAAGGAGAAGCGAAATACATGCACTTTCTGCCGAACAAGACCATTTTGTCGTCACGGGTGAAGGTTTAAGACTACTTCCACGTCTTTGTTTCCTGACAAAGAATCAGTCACTTAAATATCCAGGACAGCCGATCAATTTGCCAAGTTTAATTAGACATGGCCCAAACTCTTCTGCTTGGTGTCCTGTCAGATGTCTGAAAATGTATAAGAAACGTACTGAGGAGTGGAGAGATGACCCAAAATCTCTGTGGTTATGTCTCAAAGCTCCTCATTTGTGCGCCTCGAAAGATACTATTTCTTGTTGGATAGTCGATGCTATTCAGATGTCGCACAAAATCGCTACAGGAAAGCAGATTGATCGTGCGAATGCCCACCAGGTCCGAGCACTAGCAGCAGCATCGGCCCTAGATACGGGTGTCTCATTAGAAGAGGTGATGTCTGTAGCACAATGGCGTGCTGAGTCGTCATTCACTGATTTCTACCTTCGCGATATCTCCAGCGCACTTAATCCGGTAGCCGTCGCCAATTTATCGAATCTTAACTAAAGCCACATCCGACCACTATTTCGCACATATCACAAGGTTCTTCCACATGCACTAGACAATGGCTATGCACATGATCCGAGGATGACCGTGGATTGGGCCGAGCTGCTGTGATGAACAAGAAAAGACCAAGCACTCAAAATGGTGAGTGTTTACATTAATTAAGTGACTAATATTAGTTTACTTACAGTCGATTTACCAGACTGAATAAGTAAATAGTCTGGCCAAGAGTATCTTATTCTTTCAACAGACATTAGACTCATTCCAATTTGAAAGCCTATTCTATATACTGATAGTGTTTTTACAAAATTAGAAGTTGTAGTAACTTCTTTGCACTCTACTGGACTGCCCTAGCTGAGACTTGGGGCTGACACGGGTCTGGTGGGTGTTTCTTCCTGTTTTGACAGCCCTCTGGAATTTGTGCGGACAAATGAAGTTTATCACTCTATGAGTCAGTTAGCAGAACCCAAGCGAATGCCAGGGTTCTAGTCTCTTCACAACCTTCTCTGTCGGATGGTAGATGAGTGCTGGTTCGAGCCTCACCTCCTCCGACCGGTATTTCTTTGCTGTCGAAATCCGGAGTTTATCATAATAGTACATCTGGTAAGTATTATTCGAAGTAGAATCAAAAAAGCATCCGCTTTTGTTTCTATGAGAATTCTTAATACTTACCAAATGTACTATGGCCCTCCCTCAGCCGCCCCGCTGCGGTGAGGCTGATCTGCTTTCGCTGTTTGTCAAGGCAAACATAAGACGAATCTGACTGTGATTGGGAATTGGCTCGGTACCTGCGGCTATGGTAATTCCCAGACACAGTATGGGCAGGACCAGGAGAGTGCTGAGTTTTTAATTGTTTATTTTGAGCTAGACTAGATAATAGACATTATCATAATAGTACATCTGGTAAGTATTAAGAAATCTTGTAGAAACAAAAGCCGATGCTTTTTTGATGCGGCAGAGAATCATCAAGAGAAAGCTTGTATGAACACCATTATTTAGTCCTCAATGACATGAAATTATATACAGATGGCTCAGAAATAACTTAACCATTTAACTCTCATATCAGCCAAAAAAGGCTTATGTAGTGGTCTTGAGAAATGCCAATTTTCAAACCAAGAGAAGACTATTTTTGAAAATTTACCACTGGAATGACTGGCTCGATAACCGAGCCAGTCATTCCAGAGATAAATTTTCAAAAATAGTCTGGGTCTGCAAATGGACATTTTCTATGAGAAATTTGAAATTTTCATGAACAAATTTGAGGGTTAAAGGGCTAACATGCTTTCAACACAAAATAAAGCGCACTGTTGAATTTGCCAATCAAATTGAGTCCAACATATTCAAGAGAACATTTCTTATATCATCTTAAAACTTGTACTAACTAACATGTTTCTGTTTTCCTCGACCTGATGAAGCACATTTATGTGCGAAAGCTTGTCTGAATAAATAAAGTTGGTCTACTAAAGGTACCATCTCTAATCTTTTTTATCTTATCAAGACTAACACGGCTCCTTACTCAGGTCTATAGAGGTCAATTTCTAGCTATTGCCCACCCATTTTAAGCTGTGGCCCACCCATTTCTAGCTATGGCCCGCCCATTTCGAGCTATGGCCCGTCCATTTCGTGCTGTGGCCCACCCATTTCTAGCTAGGTTCTGCCGATGTTCAAGTTTGTACGTGTATCTCAATCAGTTTTAACACTGCACCATGAATCCCCAGAATCCCAATTTCAAGGTAACTACTGGCAAACTGTTGAATATTTGGAAACTAATTTGAGTGTCTATGGCCTATGTCAGTAACAGCTCTCAGTCAAATTAGTTTCAAAATATGCAATGGAATGTGTATTAAATTGTAAATTCACATACAATTTTGGGGTTGTATTCACGAAGAGTGCCAAAGTTACACACATGCCTAATTGCTATTTAGAAGTCTCAAATACGTTATATTCACTAGGAGGCGGCTAAATATCCATCTAAATTAATGTAGGTGAATACAGCATTCCGTTCAAAATCAAGGTTTTTCAGTTTGTATATTATATGACGTAATTAATCCAAAAACAGCAGATTGTCATTGCAGATTTAGCAAAACGTTTTAAAACATTTTCCCTATTGAAAGGTTTTTTCATACCTAAGTAACCTTCGTGGATACTTCTCCAGACTCTTACTGTCAGACCCTTAACCACTTGCATGTGGGACCTTTGTTACTTGATTGTGATACATTTTGATTATGGTGTTAGATACCTGAGTGACAGATGCAATCCCTCCATAACAGAAAGACTTAGGTAAAAGGTATATACTTTATTAGTTAAGCGGTGTCTTAAATTATCTCACATGATCTCGCGATTTTGGAATAAATCGTTGTATGTTTCTATTTCTATTTTGAAGGAGCACTTGATCAGTTCACTGACTTTATTTATGTAAATATTATACGGCGCTCATGACACTACCCATGAAAAATTATTTATTAGGTTATAATTATCATGAAACACTAAGCCACTGAGTTTTTATGCATTTGTCCATATATTGTTATTGTTTTGTTGAGCCGGCACAATCACCAAAACCTGACACGGCGGGTGTTATTAACGTGTGTCCTGTTCTGACACAAAGCAGCATTCCTTTATAATTACCCACATTACCTCTGCAATACACATCCAAGTATCCACAGTGATTTTAGGATTATAATCTGCCAGCCTTTTCTCTGTAGTCCATATATGCATTACTGAGGCAAATATTGCTTGATTCATTCATTGATTTTATTCTTGCATTAATTAGATGTGTTAACATGAAAGCTGCACCAGGAATGCAAATCACCAGTATACTTCAAGCAATAGGGGCAGATGAAGCATTGAGCCAAGAAGACATTCCATCGTATGTAGATCAGACAATTCATACGCTAAAAAAATCATTTTAATGAACCTTTCCACTTTTAGCTATGCCCCGCCCATCTCAATCTAAGCGCCACCCACACCATGTCCGTGTTGTGATCGATCAATCTCTGCACTCCCTGACTATCAGTTTCCAGAAAACTATACATGTAAGCTGTTGAATATTTTGAAACTAATTTGACTGGGTGCTGTTGCTGCGTATGGCAGCAACAGCGCCCAGTCATATTAGTTTCACAATATTCGACAGCATGTTTATTAAATAGTAAAGACATACAATTCGTACAACATGTTGGACTATTAAGAATTAAAGACGGGCCAAATAGAATCATTTATAAGGTAATGATTATGAGGTCATCCTACATATCACTTAACTGATTATGATGTCATATGATCGATGGATAAACTTGGAAAAGTCCATTGTAGTGTGATGTATAATTTAATCATGTCTAGACAGTTATTCATCTGCACTGAGTCAGCCTTGTAACTTTACCCTTTAATGGTCAAGCCAGCAAAATCCAGCCTCTGCAGTGGTCTTGAACAATGTCCATTTGCAGGCCTGGAGAAAGCTATTTTGGAAAATTTAATACTCAAGTGACTGGCTCGATAACTGAACCAGTCACTCCAGTTGTAAATTTTAAAGACTAGTCCTCTTTTGGCTCACAAATGAACATTCACTAAACAAAACTTTAGACAGCTTTCTTGACCAAGCTTGAAGTTGGTCAGATTTTTCAGTTGACATTTATTTACTGAGACAATTTTTGAAATTTTTTGACTGGAATGACTGGCTCGATAACCAAACCAGTCAGTCCAGTTGTGAATTTTCAAAAGTAGTCTCTTGACCTGCAAATGGATATTTTCGATGAGAAAAAAATTAAAATTTTTTAAAACTAATTTAAGGGTTAAAGGGTTAATAGTTACTAAATGATCAGATTGATTTTAGTTTTATGTATGTATGCATTAGTGTGTGTGTGTGTGTGTGTGTGTGTGCGTGCGTGCGTGCGTGCGTGCGTGCGTGCGTGCGTGCGTGCGTGCGTGCGTGCGTGTGCAGTAGTCTATATCAAAATGGTATCAAAAGTCACAAATAGGCCACTGAATTAGATTATTATATCATTATCACCATGTATACACTATGTTAAACATTTCCTGGAATTTTACGTCGAATAAACGTCCTTTTGACAGCGCAAATAATTATTTGCATATTTAATAATAGAGTAATAATGATATTTTCCTCTGTTTTAGTGCTGAAATAGAGAAGCAAAAAGTTGACATTCTGAAGAGAATAAATGCATATGTAAGTCAATTTGCAATTGTATACTATGAGAAACAAACTCCATGAATAAGGAAGTGAAAAAATCACATAGCAAATTTAGTTTCTGTTTCTCTATTTTTCCTCTGATTGCTGAACAGGGACAAATTTGTCAATCAAGCTGTCGTAAAGTCAAAAATGTCTATTTTGGAAACAATGTTGCCGAAAGCTTGTTGCTGAGTGATGTTGCATTTAGCTTTTCACATCAAGAGTATACTTAACCACCCTGATACTTTATGATATTTCCTAAATATCGACCTAGCTTCAATAATACTCAGAATTAAAAAGAAACCACCCCACTGGGCAGGTTACACAACTGACAGTCCAGCAGATGTGCAGCCCAAACTCGCACATGCTGACTCATTCTCTTCTTAAAATATTGATCTGCCATTGCAACACGCTTTCTAGCCTTGCTTTTGCTTTCTTTCTTTTTGAAGCTTTGAGTTGTTTTGCAACTTGCTTTGACTTATTATTAGTATGTCTGACGCTGCCAAGTCGCTGAAGGATGCTCCCGGTCCAAGCCATCAGGTGTACTTTAGTAAATTTATTGATAAAAAATTTGCGTGTAGACTCGGATGGTATTTCCGGGATTCGCGTTATCTCTTGGATACGTCTTTATTAGGCTAGCTCTTTTATGGGGGAGGCCTATATATTAGCTAACGCATGTTGCGCTTTATTTTTCATACACATGAGCTGATATTTGAAGGGTATCCTTTTATTTTAAACAATATTTATACTTGGTTTCTGGGTCCTAGTTTATTATGAGTTTGCTGAGGGAATTATTACCATAAGAAGTAGTTTTTCCACATTCTCCCCCCCACCACAGGGTTTTGGACTCAGGATCAGGTATTCCTGTGTTGTTTATCAGACTTCACTCATCCTCAGAAGTCATCTTATGAAGTAATTTAGGTGAGAGAAAAAATTTCAGTCATTTTATTTCTAAATATTTTAGAAGTTTTTTGACTGATTGTTGAGTTATTTATCTCTCTTGATGGTTTGCATAGGTTCATTGTGTTTATAAAGTTCAATTACTAATGAATCTTTGTTTTGAGCTGTGAAGTCTAAAAAAGTTTGCCTCAAGTATTCAAGTTCAAATTCTTATGTCTCCCTTGTCTACTTAAAGAAGTATAACAAGGTTTTAGGATTTGTTTACTTTTTGTCAGGCCTATAGTTTTTTCTATGGGCCTGGCTTATGTTTCATGTGATGGTCAAAAGTTTTCCTTATGGATCTTATTAGCCTTCTGCAATTGGTTTTTTGGTTCGTCATAACTAAAAACTAATTGTTTCCATTTGTGTCTTTTCAGAGGGTAATTGAGAACAAATGCCCTTCCTGCCACCATTTTGTGAAGGCCCGCTTTTTCCCTCATGACTGCACTAAGTGCAGTACGTGTGGGCCTCTTCTAAATTGCCATATGTGTGAGTCGTGGCCGGTGGAGGTGTTAACTGATTTTTTAAATCGGCAGGTAAAAGACCGGGCAGCAGACAAGAAGAGGCGTCTGGAAAAAGAGTGTGTGGTAAGAAGAGGAAGGCATCCATGCCAGACATGGAGGCATTCCTCCGTCTTGAAATGATGGGAGAAATGAACAAGATGATCACGGATCTTGTCCCGGAGTTGCTTCGCAGCTTGCTCCCCAGGTCAGGTTCATCATTGTCTTCTTCATTTGCTCTGGGACAGAGTGTTCCCGTCTCTCGGTCTGGTTCTCTTAGCAAACAAGTTTTCGTTACAGACCCAGAGACGGCTCCCATTGGTCTGGCGCTGAGGCTTGCCTTGCCCGTGGACCCGGGAGCGAAAGCCATGGCCTCAGGCACTCGCTTATCGAGTGCTCTAGAGCAGCCTAAGGCTAAGGGTATCAGCGCCTCACGCGATACCCCTCTTGCCCAGGCTGAGCTTGATCCCTTTTCAAGCTTGACATCTAATCTTTCTGGGCAGGGAGAAGAGGACACTGTTATGGCCTACCGATAAGAAATGGATAGGGGCCCATGGGTGACCTTTTCCATGGAACTACTTCTTCGGGAGTGGGTTTGATGGCTCAAAGGCTAGGCCAGCTAGGAGCCAATGGCCGTCCATACCACATCCCTCGGCTTGCCGAGAGTTACTGTGAGGAAGGCCCGGACTGTGACGTCATGTTTTTAGCCCCCCATGACGCTGTAGATCCGGCTCCTGGAATAGCCACGGCGCAAGCCATGCCATCCCTTGCCAATTCGTATGGCTTACCTGGCTATCCAGGAGTATCTTCAGCTCCGGCCATTACCCCACCAGTGAATGTGGTTGAGGACAACGAAGGCCCTAGGCTCATCGAACATTCACAGGTGGTCACCGAGGAAGACTGGTTGGATGCTTGGCAATGGCTGGTGAACATCAAGCCAGAACTCCAGGTGGACCCGCCGGCTTCCCAGCGGGACCAGCTCCCGTGGT
Organism: Chaetoderma sp. LZ-2023a; assembly: GCA_034401795.1. Taxonomy (NCBI): domain Eukaryota; kingdom Metazoa; phylum Mollusca; class Caudofoveata; order Chaetodermatida; family Chaetodermatidae; genus Chaetoderma; species Chaetoderma sp. LZ-2023a. The sequence continues at coordinate 98,093,294 of CM067366.1, forward strand.
TGGGAGGGAAACCGGTGACGAGCACATGCCATCTCTGCCGTGTGCGGAGAGGTATATCGTTGATATGTTCGCTGCGGCAGATGTCCATTCTGCCGAAAGGACACCTTGTGAAGGCCTCTCGCGAGGTGGCACGGCGCTGCCATATAAATTCTGATCTATATCAGAAGTATGGCGTCGTTCCAAAGCCTTGCACGGATGATCGTGCGGCTTTGGGCGAAGACACACGGCCTGGGTCCCAGTCTGACATGGGACCCTTGTGCGCTAGCGCCCTGCGCAACGCTAATTCCTCGCTGCGGGACACGGAGGAAAGTATGAGAGGAGCCATCTCGGCTCTCTCGCACATTTCCCAGCTGCTACAGGGGGTAGTAGCAGCATCCGTGGCCCGCCAAACTTCTCCTCTTGCAGTCCAGAGAGCCATCCAGGATGGCATTAACCTGGCTCTGGACTGCATGACGAGATCCGTAACCAGGAGTTTACGGGCGAGGCACACATTTGCCCTTGACAATTTGTGCCCCTCGCAGGACCTGTACAACCGGCTTCTTCGGACGCCGATGGCAGGTCCAGGGTTGTTTGGAAGTGAAGGATGCCTGCACCTCCAACAAACCGTAAACCTGGTGAACAACTAGAGGGCGCTGCGAGAGCAGTTTGAAGTGCTCCGCAGGGAACGTGTTCGAGCAGCACCCCCTGCCTTCCACCCTCAGCAGGCTAGAGGTAGTGGTGGCCTTGTCAGAGGCCAACCACCTACGCAGCATCGGCCACAGGAACGACAGCGTAAGCCAGCTAGGGGGGAGCGCAGGCTCCTCCAGTGCAACCCGCCAGATAGCCTGCGTACCGAGGTGCGCATGGCGCTGGTAGAGGAGCGTGGGGTTCTGGTTGTCGGAGCCAAACCTGATGGGTTGCCTCTCAGAAAGACCACACCAGTACTGCTAGGCCAGCCACCAGAGACAGGGCTTCTCTTGCACTTCTCGGGTCCACCTCAATCCTTAGGTGCACCCGTGGGAGGCCGTCTGGCCTTCCACATGCAAGAGTGGGAGCGGGTTACTCAGGACCACTCAGTCTTGCGATGGCTTTCAGTCGGTTACCATCCCGACTGGATTTCAAATCAGCCATCACGCCTGTCTCTGGTTCCGATCTGGACTCAAAATCCAAGAGATCCAGATCAACGGTTGTGTATAGAGGAAGAAATTCAATCCCTCATACTAAAACACGCTATTCAACCGGCACAAAAATGTCCGGGTTATTATTCAACCGTGTTCCTAGTGTCAAAAAGCACTGGAGGGTGGAGACCAATTCGCAACCTCAAGCCTCTCAACAGGTTTATCCTCACACCAAGTTTCAAAATGGAAACTGTGGGAATGGTGTTAGCAGGATTGAGGAAGGGAATGTGGACAGCATCAATAGATCTAAAAGATGCCTATTTTCACATTCCCATTGCGAAGAGCTTTCGTCGGTTCCTGAGATTTGCATTTCAGGGCCGCCAATGGGAATTCAGGGTTCTCCCATTTGGTATATCGATGGCTCCTCGGGTCTTCACTCGAGTTGTCCAAGCTATGACATCATACCTCCACATGATACACATAGCAATCCAGACGTACATAGACGACTGGCTGTTAAAAGCACACACTCAAAAAAGTCTATCAGCAAATCTGGAGATAGTTTTGAATACTCTTACAGATCTAGGCTGGATAATCAACTTTCAAAAGTCAGAGCTGACTCCATCCCAGAAGTTTGTTTACCTGGGCATGTTCTTCGATCTAGAGATCCATCTCAAGAGAGAGTATACTCATCTCAGTCATACAGTCAGTGTACAACAGTCGTCATGTCCTGGCACGGGTCTACTTGAGAATGTTGGGTTTGATGGTTTCTTTGGAACCAGTCATTCCTCAGGCAGCCTTGCGCCGGCGGCCAATTCAGTTATTTCTCATGACACAGTGGACCCAGATTACAGGTTTCCTGGACTCAAAGGTGTCAGTGTTGAAACCTCTTATTCACAGCCTTCACTGGTGGATGAAGAGAGAAAATCTAGCGGGGGTGACGTTGTAACCTCCCCACCCTCAGTTAATGATGTACACAGATGCATCAATGGAGGGATGGGGAGCTTGCTTGGAAGAAAACAAAGTATCAGGGCTTTGGAATCTGGATCAGTCATGAGAACATATCAATCTGCTGGAAATGCAAGCAGTAGTCTTAGCCATGGAACACTTCCTAGAGAAGGTCAAGGGCAAGAGTGTTCTGGTTCCATCAGACAATACAACAGTAGTGACTTACATAAACCGCCAGGGCGGAACGAAGTCGCCCAGTCTCTGTATGATGACATGGAAACTGCTTTGCTGGTGCCTAGATCATGGGATTTCCCTGAAAGCAGTTCATATTCCGGGAAGGCTGAACCTGTTAGCAGACTCATTGAGCCGAAGAATGAGCATTCTTCCCATGGAATGGCAACTAAATCAATGTGTGGCAGATCGCCTGTTCAACCACTGGGGAAAGCCCAACATAGATTTATTCGCAACGAACAATAATGCGAAGATGACGACGTACATCTCTCCGATTCCAGATCCGAGCGCTATCGCAATTGATGCGTTAGCTATCAGTTGGGAGGGAATGTATGCATACGCATTCCCGCCAGCAATCCTGATTCCAAAAGTTCTCCAGAAAATCAGGCAGCAGGAATGCCAAGTGCTTCTGATCACCCCAAATTGGCCAAGCTGATCATGGTATACGGATCTGCTGGACTTTCTGGTCTGCAATCCTGTTCCTCTGCCTCTGATGGACAACATAATCTTCCAGGGCAAGGCCTTGCACAACAACCCGTCAATGTTCCAATTGACTGCGTGGATGTTGTCAAGGAATCAGCAGTTAAGGATGGTTTTTCTGTTTATGGCAAAAGCCACAAGGGGGTCAACCTCCAGAGCATATAATTATAAAATCAACAGATTTGCTGAATGGTGCTCAAAAAGATGTATTAATCCAATGGAAGCATCTAGTCAGGTAGTAGCCGATTTCCTCTGTCACAGGTTTGATGCCTATAGCCTCAAGCCTAACTCTATTGCTGGCTACAAGTCAACTTTAATGTCAGTTATTCCTTGCTTGGCTAATAGAGGAAGTGATGAAGTATGTAATCTAAATACTTTAATCAAAGGCATTGGTAATCTAAGACCAAGGAATCCTCCAGTGATTCCGTCTTGGAGTTTATCATTAGTACTTCAAGTATTAGCAGATAAACCCTTTGAACCACTAAGCTTCATTTCCATGAAAATGTTGATGCTTAAAACAGTTTTTCTGATTGCTGCAGCTTCAGCCAGATGAAGAAGTGAAATACATGCTTTGTCAGCAGAGCCAGACCGTTTTGTGGTGACAGGGGAAGGCCTTAGGCTTCTACCTAGAGTTAACTTTACGGCGAAGAACCAGTCTTTAAAATATCCTGGTCAGCCTATAGTTTTAACCGCTTTGTCTAGGTTTGATCCGAATTCAAAGGCTTGGTGTCCAGTCCCTGCATTAACGTGTTATAAACAACGTACACAGGAATGGCGGACGGCCCCTAGTGCTTTATGGCTATCTTACATTGAACCCCATGGGAGAGCTTCTAAAGATACCATTTCTAGGTGGATTGTGGAATGCATTGCCACAAAGCCGCCACGGGTAAACAAGTTGACATGGCCAAGGCTCACAGTGTCCGTGGCGTAGTGACATCCACGGCTCTGTTTAACGGCGTGTCGGTGGATGACATTATGTCAGTAGCACAATGGCACTGTGAGTCTAGTTTTACAGATCATTACCTACGTGACATGTCAAATCCACTTGCCTTATCGATTTTGCATAAACGTTAAATCTGTATATAAATTTGTAAATATTGTACATAAGGCCAGTGACTCACACACAGTGCAATTTAGTGGGGGGAATCCCCGCTTCTCCGTACTGTACCTATCATCGCCAGCGGTGATCAAAGGGAATCTCGTCAAAATAGGTTAGTCCTATATTTGGTGATGGTTATTTTTTGTCACGTTTTATATTACTTACTAAAATGGTGATGGTTTTGTGTTCTTTGTGATTCCATCTGAGAGTATGCGAAATGAAGCTTTCGTCCGATGTCTTATAGTACTTTAGCATGAGTACATATAGAGCGTATAGGACATTGAGGTCATCGCTCCTTCTTTAAAAGAGGGGGGAGCGGATGTGTTATCCGATGTCCAAATCATTTCCTGATTGTGTTTACATACGCAATTTCAGATGTTTGTTGTGCTCCAAAAAGCAAAAGCTTGCTCTTCCAGGGATGAGCCGGTCTTCTGACCTTCGCCTCTCTCCCGCCAAATTCTCTTACAAATTCTGGCTATATCATAAAGTATCAGGGTGGTAAGTATACTCTTGATGTGAAATAAACGAAATCACGGCTTTCTTTTTTCACGAGAGTTGATACTTACCACCCTGATATGATCCCGGCCTCTCCGCCCCACAGAGGCTCGGTCTATCGGCGTTTTATGTTGCAATTAGGTCGGCCAATATTTTGGAATAGAATGAGTCAGCCCCGCGCATGTGCGAGTTTGGGCTGCACATCCGCTGGACTGTCAGTTGTGTAACCTTCCCAGTGGTGGCGGTTTCTTTTTAATTCTGAGTATTATTGAAGCTAGGTCGATATTTAGGAAATATCATAAAGTATCAGGGTGGTAAGTATCAACTCTCTCGTGAAAAAAGGAATCCGTGATTTCGTTTATTTCATCACAAAATTGGCACAAATCAGTGGGAGCCAATGGACAAACATCCGGCCAAGTTTGGAGAAGATCACTCCAGTGGAACCAGTGTTAGTGAAAAATATGTTATGTGTCCATTTTGAATGTTGCTGAAAGCTATTGCTGTTGCATTTTATCTTTTGACCTCGGAATTGGTAGGTGTCTTGGGACCCCATGTTACTGTTGCATTTTAGTTATTACGCCAAAATTGACACCTCTTCAGGACCCATCGGTCAAGCTTCCACCCATGTTCAGAGAAGATCTCCAGTAAATCCAGAGTTATTAAAAACGTGTTAAGACCAAGAAGAAGTCATCATCCATGCTTGCATTAAGCCTTGTATCTAGCGACGATGGTAAACAGTTAGTATAGGAATAAGCTTCTGATATATGGTAACGATGCCTTCTAGGTAGGAAAATCCAGTTTCATGTTAAATTCTATGTGTTTCGTATTCCTAAAAAAAGGATATAATTTTCTGGGAGGTGTTAGTTTGTCTCATTGAAGCAATGGTGAAACATCTTTTGATTTCAGCTCCACATTTGTCATTTGTCAAAGTGGACACCCAGTTTTCCTTCAGACTTTTCTAGCGAAATTTTACAAATAAAGCTTAATATATTTTCTAGTCTTTTTCTCAAAGTTTAATTTAAGTAGTCTATTTATAGATTATTAATTTGCATCTCTGCGTGCATATTATAAATCAGGTATTTTCTATTCGCAGCCACCAGAAGAGGCTCCTAATTCAGCAAGGTCACAATGGGATGGTGTTAAACATGGTGATTTTACCATGGCTCAGCTCCCACTGGAACAGACTGCATCAGCAATGGAGGGTAGCTAATTTATCTATTATGAGCATGCATGCATGCATTCACACATGCAAGCAGGCTCGCATGCACATATGAACTCGCATACACACACATGCACGTACACATGCAAGGGCACACGATCCTGAATTTACTGCCAATGTGATATTTTACTTATGAACTGAGAACAAAATATGATTGCAATTTGCTTATTGTTAAATTGTTTTGACAGGAACTGCTTTCATATACATTATTTTTTAAACACCTATCTGCTATTATGTCGCTGCAAGAGTGGAGGTACATCATAATCACTGTCTGTGTGATTCCCTCAATCCATCTGACACTGATTCTTGTTTGGCCTGTTGTTTCAAGACTCACCTGTACTATCTAAATTTGGTTTATGAGTACATACTAAGCTAAACGTGTAAAAAGTAGGTCAACGCTGAACATCATCTGCAATGGAGGAATCCAGTTTTAGCTATGCCCCGCCCATCTTTAGCTAAGTTCCACACATGCTTTGCTTTGCCCGTATTGGGATCAATCGCTCCCTGGACTCTGAATCTCAATTTCCAGAAAACTATGCAGGTAAGCTGTTGATTATTTTGAAACTAATGTAACTACCTGCAGCAGTTAACTATGGGAGCAACAGCGCCCAGTCAACAACTTGATGGCCTATTAAGCATTTAAGACTGACTAAATCGAGTCATTCATGACGTAATCGATTATGACGTTATCCTACACGTCAAACTGGATTCCTCCATTCTTGTGTGGGCTGTATATTTACGACTATTTCATACATGGTAACCAAAATTTTCATGGTTCATGGAACATCAAAGAAATTCTTGTCCAGATTGTGTTCTCGGCACTCTGAGAGATGATCACCAAACCGGGCGTGCGTGGGGATGTTGGTGCATCTTAAACTAATGATGTGCGATGAACTTTTTCTGATTTTGCAACATCATGAAAACGTGTTCACTAAAGCCCTTAGTCGTTTCATTCTGTGTGCTTCAGTATGAATGTTAATGTGAGTCTTGTTTTTCAGAGACATCATGTGATTTGAATCCTGCTATGATGCCGTCACCTCTCAGCTCGGATCAGGAATCTGAACAGCCGGTTAGTGCACGAAGGCATTGGAGAAGTAGTCCAGGCCAGACAGTACTTAGTGTATTACAGCAGGCTGAGATTTGCAGTGAAACACTTTCTATGTCAAGTGGGAAGTCAGGTATGTTATAAAAATTGTTCGCCTGTCTTTCCATTCATCAATTTGTTTAGTTTTGGCAAAGCTGTATACCTCATGGCTAGTGGCCATACTTGCCCGTTTATAATATTATCATTGAATGTTTGCCATATTCGTTAAGACAAATATAGTAATAAGCCTAAGAATCCCATATATGCTTGTTCATCAGGGTGGTAAATCACTTTTGTCCAAAGACTAACACAGATGACCTTTATATATTAGAAATTACTGAAAGTGGGATACTTCAGAAAACTGTTTAGCTATCATTTGCATTATATACAGTAAAGTAATTTTAGTTTTTTGTTCACCTTATGAAAAAGTAAATTGCGAATCTATAAAATAAAAAAGTATAATTAGTCTTTCATAATTATATTCTGTTATACTGTAATCCTCCACAATGGCCCACATTCTGTCTGCACAATGAGCCACATTCAGTCTCCACGGCCGAGTTTATGCCCTAAGTAGAGTAGCTACTTGAGTTACTAGAGTAGCGCCTAAATGGCTCGAGTACCTACTCAGGTACGTACTTAAGGCTACCCAGCTATCAACAAGGGTAAGTCGAGTAGGTCACGTGTTTGCATTGAATCAGTGTAAATTAAACATGTGGTTATTACCCGAGGGTAACTCATCACATGCTCATCTACCCTAGAGTATGTACGCGAGTTTTCGCCTAAACTCGCTACACAATGAGCCACATTCAGACTTCACAATAATCCACACTCAGTGTTTATACTGCGCTTTCCCAAGCCATATTTTAACCAATTTAATTTTCTATAGATGCTGATTCTTGTCGAGCCCTACCCTAAGTGGAGTATGGCTGGACATAGTGATCCAAATGGCAGTTCTCCATAAAACTTTACAGATTTTTTCTATGCGATCATTGCTTCCAGTCCCCATCATAGTGAAAAGGATTTTCTAATTTGTTCCATATTTTAACATGTTTTGAACTTATTTCTGTGTGATTTGTCTCACTTCAACCCAAGAATTAAAAGAATGGTAACGTTTCTCAATAGACATTTAACTCATCAACAGAATAAGACTTATAAGTCCTTAAAAATGGTGGTGGTTGTGGTAGCTTACAGATTTGTTCTATGCAATGATGGCATCGATTCTATATCATAATGATATTTATTTATCAATATTTTGGCGAAGCTTTAACTTTGATTATTGTTGGGATGATTTACCTACAGTGTGTGATTGTTTATCTCAAATAAAGTCCTAAGTAAGTACCACCGGTGGCCTATAAACATATATACATATAAATGTGTGCAATGTGGACCATTTCCCTTTCTTTAAGATTTGCTCAGGCCAGTAGTGTTTGCATTGCAGGTAGGGTAAGGGCTTTATTATTCTGTCTTGATGCTTTATCGTTATGACTTCGTCATGGAACAATGTCATCTTGGTCTGGCAAGTAGTTTGCTGTTTCAATATCAGACTGTATCCAGTGGTCAATCATATTCGGTGTGATTTTCCATAATACTTATAGCTTCTATAGCATTGATATACTACACCTCCCTGCATTGCTATGCCTAGCCCTATACGATACCATACCATAGCAATCCAAATTTAGTGATATTGATGCATACGTGTGATATGCTTAAAAACAAAAATGCTCGTCACGCGGGATGCAGTCCTAGCGTTTATTACATAGCTATTTGACTGATTGTCATTCTTGTCTATCTTTCAATCAAATTACTTTCAAAATAACAATCCCTTGCCTGTATAATATGGCGGTAATGTTTAATTACACTTTGAACTGTTGCACCTTGTGTAATGCTGTGTTGTTTCAGACAATAGCACCTTATCACTGAGTGGCTCTGATAATACTCCTGTGTCTCTCATGGCACAAAATGCTTGCACAACAAATGTCACTGCTAACACCACTGTATCTACAGCAATAACCACCACTGTCAGTAAGCCACCAGTGGCACCACCAGTGTCTTTTGTGATAGGCATTAACACCAGTACACCAACTACAGCTGCACCGCGTATTATGGGCGACACAGTGACCGTCTCCGTTGCGCCATCACCAATTCCTAAGCCAAGAGTGAAACATTCCACCATTGTTTTAAGTAAATCAGGTATCGTAAATTGTAACCACAGATTTAACCCTTTACTGGCCAAATTTGGTCAAGAAAATCAAAACTTCCTTACTGAATGTCCATCCACAGGAAAATAGAGGAGTGTTTTTGAAAGCTTACCACTAGACTGATTGGCTCGATTATCGAGCCAGCCATTCCAGTGGTGAGTTTTCAAAAATACTCTTCTCTTTACCTGCAGATGGACATTCTTCAAGTCTACTTCAGAAGCCGGTTTGGGCTGGCTTGACCATTAAAGGGTTTAATAAAGATTACTGTGTTCGCAGCTATTTGTATTATAGGATGTGTTGTATATATGCAGTATGTAAATCCGATCTTCATTGTGAGATTAACTATTGCTTATCGAACTCAACAAATATTGGCCATGTTTGGCTTAATCTTACATTGCTAAGAGTAAATATGTGTTCTGGCAACTTTTCAGATGTAGGTACATGCATTTAATATGGGTTTCACTGAATGTACAGGCCATTAAATGTGCACAAACTTTGTATTTCTTGATTGCAATCTAAAAATGTATATAATTTGTGCCGATCACGCAAGTCTTACAATCAGCAAAACATCAGAATCATGATTCTAATCCCCATCAGAGCATCATATGCTTACACTTCATCATAACATTGGCAATGTGATGTGTAATCAAAGCGTTCAATCTGAAAAGTAATCACCATAGCCATGAATATAATATGATTTGTTGATTAATTAAACTAATAACACTGCATTGATATAGGATATCATACTTTATCAAGTAATTCATCATTAAGATAGAACAAACTGTTTCACCAATAGATTTTAAAGAAAGATGCGACATATCTTTAAAATCTAATGGGTAAACAGGTTGTTCCATCTTAGCGATGAGTCTAGAGGAATCTAATCTAATCTGTCAGTCAAGTATATGATGTCATAGTCAATTACGTCACATATAGGCTGACGTCACAATCAACTATGTAATGAATAATGCAGTTAAGTCTGTCAGTAACCTTTAAAAGTCTGTCAGCACCCGGTCAAATTAGTTTCCAAATATTCAACAGCTTACCTGTATAGTTTTCTGGAATTGAGATTCCCAACATGGGCAGAGCTTAGCTAGAGATGGGCGGTGCATGGCTGATAGTGTATTCGTCCATTGTCCACATGGTAAGGGACTGGTCAAGCTTTGTGTTAGTAATATGAACATCTGTACATCATAATTTGTCTTAACTCTTTAATGGTCAAATATGCTAATATAATATCGCGCCAGTCATTCCATTGGTAAATCTTTTTTAAATATTCAAATGGACATTTCTCAGGACCATTTCAGAAATTGTTTTTGGCCTAATTGATCATTAAAGGGTTACGTATTAAAATGTATGATAGGGTGAGACATTCACTGCTGAGTTGTCATTGTCCAGTATTCAGTTCCTGTATATACCAACAGCAGGATAATCCAACAATAGTAACATATATAATGAAATCTTTTATTTTAAGATGACATATATGTGTAACTAGATTCAGTTGACTGTGCGTTGCCAATTTTGTGCATTTAAGTTTTGTAATTTCCGCATCGAAAAGGGAAAAATGATATATTGAAGTCCCAAATGAAATGTGGACAAAGCAATTTGGCAGCTGTTTGAGGGAACTGTAGACATGTTAAAAGTTACAGTTTACTTTGGGCTCTAATGGGCACACATTGACATTATTTGGGGTTGTCCTGACTATACCAGTCATTCTAGTGAATACTACATGTATTTCCATACATATTGTTGAGCAGTGTTTACAGACCATGCACAGAATTTGGGATCTGTTGACTCGGACACATTCTGAATAAGTTAGGAGGCATACATAATAAAATTTGAGTTGTTTTTTCAAGCCCAACGTGAAGCAGAGGATGGTTCGACAGTGTTCAAAATGGTGTGCGGCATCCGATGCATCAGATTAATTCTGTACATAACATCATTGCATCCAGCCAGCATCATAATGAAAAGTATTTTCAAATTGTTTCCATACTTATATGTGGTTTGAACTGACGGCCAAACATGCAGGCTTCTTACGTTCATCTTTCTCATTACAGTAATCTTAGACTGTTTTTCCTATTTGGTGCATGAAAGCTGAAGTGGTCATCAAACTGACTCTGTCTCGTCTGATCTTCTCTTCAAAAGATACTTCAATAGGCCAGAAGCTTCTCCTAGCGTGTTCATATTGCTGGCAGTGCTGCAAGAGATGTTCTGCTGTTTCTTCTGCCTGCTGACACTCACAAAGTGCAGAATCTGTAATCTTGAGACGGTGAAGATGTTCATTGAGACGATTGTGACCAGTCCTCAATCTGAAGATACATGTCTGATCCTCCCTACTGAGGCTGTGTATTGCATCACTATGCTGCCTCCTGGTGGTTCTTGTGGCTTTAATGATATGCTTCAGTTCTTCAAAGTCAACCTCGCGGTTGAATTGTTCTTTATTTGACCCTTCTTTAGCCAGTTGATCAGCTTTGTCATTTTCTAATATGCCACAATGCGAGGGGATCCACTGTAAGTTGACATTGTTGTCCTTAGCCAGTTGCATAAGATTTTCATGAATTAAATTTGTACTTTCCTTTCCACTCTCCAGCACCTGGAGCGCTGAGAGGGAGTCTATCAGTAGAATGATAGCCCCATAACTGAGAATGACTGTTGCGGTCACCAGCAACGATAGTTGAATCTGGGTGAACTGGGATTTTTCCGAGATTCAGTAATAGTTGACAACAGTGATAGGATGTTTCTCTGGAATTTCAGGTCCTATGTCTCTCTGAACTTCAATGGCGTTTAGGTTATTCCGGATCAGGGTTCCATCCCTGTCAGATCTGAAGCACTGAAATCCTCTTATCCAGAATCTTCTGTTGGCATTTAAATGAATTTCTTGGATACACGCGACATCTATGCCTTTCTCCTTCAGAATTTGGCTTAGCTCTGTTTTCTTGTTAGAAACTCCTTCAGCATTCCATTGCATGGTAGTCAGCGGTATGCTTACTTGTTCTTTAGGTTGAACAACCTTCCTTTTTCACCAAGATCTACAAGCCTTTCGAGGCTAGGGCCCCCCCCCCTCCGGTGCTGCACATGCCTGGTGGGAACTCACATGGCGAGCACCATGATGGATATTCATAACATTAACTGTCATGAAAGATGAGTTGTTTAATGATATGGTTGGCCACTCGCGCCAAATACCTGGTTTGGTACCCAGATAAAGTGTTACACCCCGTCGGCCAACCCAAGATCTACTTTGTGGCCTAGCACTTATAGCAGGGGAGGCCTGTTTTAAGTATATATGTTAACGTAAATTAGAAATTGGCACAATGATTTGGAATTCATTACCTACATATAGATTTCTTAGATGAAAATAGGAACACGTAAATACCTCATCTTTGGTCTTTAAGCCTGATGTCGGGTGTTGCTTTTAATAACTGTTGTAGCAAGATGTTGCCGCTTTAAGCAGCAATACCTTGCAACAACACTATACATTTTTTCAAAATTAACACCAATCTTACTTCTATCATCTTCTACTGTGTCTTCTAGACACAGTAGAAGATGGTAGAAGTAAGATTGGTGTCAATTTTGAAAATGTATGGTGTTGTTTCATGGTATTCCTCTGTCTACTCATTTGCTGATAGCAGGAAATGTTTTAACTTGAATTATTTGTTATGTTAACACTTTCAACATGATATTCCCTGTATCTTAATTATGAGGATAACTTAAAGGAATGCTGTTGAATATTTTGAGATTAACATAACTGCCTTAGGCAGCAATGTCTTTCAGTCATATTAATCTCAAAATAATTTGCTTTGTTTCATTAAGAATTTATTTTGTCAGGGATTTGTCGTTGAAGGGGTTAATTAGATTAGATCGCTTATTGTACTTGAAGCTGTTGTTTAGTTGTTATTTCTGATAATTTTGCTTTCTTCATATTTTATATGTACTTCTATTCACTTTCTTTGCACTTGTGCTTCACAGAAATCTCAGCACCCGGAATTCCTAATATAGCAGAAAATGAAATCGTTAAAATTGAAACCAGGTTAGATAACTCTGATGAAGAAAGCATTAAAGCTCGTCTTTCATCGAGTCCGGAGAAGTTACCTGCGAGTGATGAAGAGAGCGTTTCACCATTATCTGAGAATGTCGCTGACCGGAGTGTTCTCCAGCAATCTCATGCAGATGATGTTAATGTTGAAAGAACAGAAACCATGTTTCTGAGTGACAGTGTTATTGAGACTACTGCACAGCCATCTGAAGCGGTTCTTGACTCCAAAAAGACAGAAGCTGTATGTTCAATTGACAATGAATTTGACAAGTTACTTGCTATGAACTTTGAGGCAGACGTATCACGAGAAGTTGGTGTTAACAGGACAGAAGCAGTTTATTCAACTGACAATACAGAGACTGATGTACCTGAAGTATCGCTTGAAAATACTGAAGCACGAAATGACGGAGAACTTGTAAGCGATTCTGTATCCGTTAAAGCTTGGCTATCTCCCTCTTATTCAGAATCAGAACCCACCCCTGTCCAAACATCACCATCTTCCGTTTCACAAGCAGAAACCACTCCTTCATCAGATCCTCAATCCAGTCGACAGAACCTTAAGCCAATTCCACACACAAAACCATTGCTGTTTCCTAAGCCTCGAGTGCTGCCAAACCCAAGCCCTTCTGAACTTGACCCAGGTGGGCATTAATCATAGCTATCTAAATTTTCAGTTTAACACTTTCACTGACAACTCCTGGAAAATGTATATTCTTTACGATATAAAACTTATTCTGTTGAATATTTTGAAAGTAATTTGATGGGAAGCTGGCAGCAACGGCTTCCAGTCAAATTAATTTCAAAATATTCAGCAGTGTGCCTTGAAAATGAGATATGGGGAATTCATCGGTGAAAGGGTTAATTTGTTTCAACAAAACAGAAGCTTTATGCTAGAAGAATTAAACTGTTGATCATTTTAAAACTAATTTGACTGGATGCTGTTGCTGTCTTACCATTCCAGTCAAATTAGTTTCAAAATATTCAGCATCATACTCGCATCAATTGTTGTTTTTCAATTAAGGTACTGTGGAATGAATATCATTATAATGGAAGATGAAAATTTAACACAGGCGTGATTCTCCATGCTTGCAACATCTTGATTTGTCACAGGTATTCATCGGGACAGGTGTTATTGGCTTTGTTCAGAACACCATTCTTGCTGAAATCCTGCGATTGGCCCAAAATCACTGCTTTCAATGCTTCTTATATTTCTGTGTGTGTGTATGCTCAATGGAATTACTTCTAATATTTATTTTAAGAGTCTTTAAATATATTATGTTTTCAAAAGAAAACTACTTATAGAGTCAAACCTGTTTTAGCATTCCCCTCTATTATGACCACTTTAAAATGGTTCTAACATTACTATTTAACGACACTATGTTGGTCAAGAAATTTTTGATTTTTGCTTAAGTGAATGTCCATTTACAGGCGAAGAGAAGACTATTTTTGGAAATTTTACCACTGGAAAGACTGGCTTGATTATCAAGCCAGTCAGTCCAATGGTAAATTATCAAAAATAGTCTTCTCTTTGACTGCGCATTGACATTCATCAAGACCACTGCAGGTGACTGTTCCGTCCGACTTGACCAATAAAGAGTGAGAGGACCACTTGTCATGCATAATATGGAAAATTGCTCCCTATTGTAATAAATAATAATTCTAAATGATTGGTATTTCACTGAAATATTCTATAATAAAATTTAATGTTCATCTCACCTGTGAAACAGAAGTGAGACAGATATTACTTTTCCGGCGATGATGGTTGCGGCAACATCATGTTTTGCGCTTAATAACTCGCTTATATTTTAGGATTGGTTAAGCTAATAGAAGTAAACCTAGAGATATGGTTGTAATCTGCATGATGACATTGAGGTCACCAAGTTAAAAGGTTTAGGTCACTGTGACCTTGATACCAAAACTTCTCAGCTAATATTTCAGGATTGCTTGACCCAATTGTAACTAAGCTTAAAGACATGGTTGGCTATTCTGTTAGCAATCATCGTGATGACATTGATATCACAAGGTCAAACGTTAAACTGACTGACCTCTGATGCTTATCGACAATGAGGTGGACAAGCGTGGCATTTAATTCCTCAGAATTCTTGTTTAACCCTTTCATCGACAAATCCTTGAAAAAACAAATTCTTTACGATATAAAACTTATTCTGTTGACTATTTTGAAATTAATTTGACTGTAAGCCGAAGCCGTTACTGCTAAGGCTAGAGGGACCCCCCAATGTAACTAGTTCACTTTTGCCATAGCTAGCAATTATCAACAGGTTTGACTGTAGTATATGCTATAAGTTCTTTTCACGTATGTGCGTGAAATTTTTGTATTAGTAAATATGGTTCAACACACTATATTCTCTTTATGTAATCATTCAACTCTGCTTCCGCAAAGCCACCATGAAATGGCAGATGCACATTCTATTTTATCAATGTGTTTTCATGCTACTTCATCTTGCTACCATATGCTATCGTGCAATTCAGAAATAACTACATGTTCCCAAAACAAAATTAAATGTGCTGTTCAATATTTTTAACATAATTGGATTGGAAGACATTGCTAGCTAAGGTAGCAATGTCTTCCAATCCAATTATGTTAAAAATATTCAACAGAACGGTTCTTACATCGTGTTAAAAAATGTAGTAACTAACATGTTTCTGTTCTTGTTTTGGAAACATTAACTTATTTATGAGCTTACGCTACTTCCGGGGAGAGTTAATTAAAACGAGACATGAATGTAAGGGCAAACACTGATCATTTCTTTTGCTAGTAATCCATGCATTGACAATTCTTTTGGCTACATAGTGAAAACTAAGGAAACGACTGCTATAGTGAAAAGTGAAGGAGCCGGGAGTTTATTTGATATGGTGGAGTTGGATGATGATGATGATGAAGTTGTGAATGAAAGCTGTGATAAACCTAGTACTGCTGATAAACCCTCAAATATTGGTCGACAACCACCAACAGAAGTTGAGAAAAAGTGAGTATAACAGGATGAGTACTAGTGTGAATTATCATGTCACACTATTACAGGTATTATATAATATGGAGTAGTGATACAGATAGAGGATCTTAAATTCAAATTAGTTAACATTGCCTCTTACGGGCATGTGGGTGCGGGTGCACGCACATGTGTGGGCGGATGTGCGTGTGTCTGTGGGTGCATGCATGTGTGTGCGTGTAAGCATATATGCATGTGTGTGGGTGTGTGTGTGTGTGGGTGGGTGCATAGGTGTGTGCATGCACATGCGCGCGCGCGCATGTGTGTGCATGCATGAATGTGCGTGCATCGCACACATGCGTGTGTGTGTGCATGCGTGTATGTGTGCGTGCGTGCATTTGTGTGTGTGTGTGTGTACGTGTGTGCCCAGAGAATTATCTAAAAAATTACTGATCCGATTTCGAACACAACAAATGCTCTTATTGTAAAAAAGGATATCCAAACTTTGGCTGTGATCTCGATAAAAAACCTTGATCTGAATTTGTTCAAATTCTGGATATATGGATATCTCAGAGGCTACTGGTTCAATCTGACTCAGAAAGGGTGAGATAGTACACTAAGATTCTACAACTCATGATCTGGAAAAAATCTAAAAAATTTGGGGGAAAAATTCCAATGGAGAAGTCGTTTTTGGCTGATATGAGTGTTAAATGGTTAAGACATTTGATAACATGGGTATTAATCATGATACACAAAATAAAGAAGTCCCTCGCTGCTCGAAAATGCTTACGTCATTTCAGCTGCCTTGTTTACGAAATTACACCAGACAGATTTAACTTACTAGTTAATTGGATTCTCTTGCAAATACAGTTTAATTACAACATTTGTTAATGAGGTTCACGATGGTTCTCTTGTCCATCTGCAGCGCTGAAGAAGACCAGTCGGTTGTTCTGGGTTTGACCATTGGACAGTTTGATGTACAGCATTCTGAGGTAAGACAATATCATATGTCGCGATATAATTCTATGTTGTGGCGATAATTATTCACGTTCTATAATGTATTTATTAGGTTAACCTACAGTACAGTTAAAAAACAAGTTATCATGGTTCCAAGGAAAAAAACTTGTTAGGATGAATATTGCATGTTGAATATTTTGAACATAGTTGGATTGGAAGACATTGCTTCCTTAGGAAGCAATATCTTCCAATCCAGTTATGTTCAAAATATTCAACGATAAGTTGTATTTTATTTTGTAAGCATGTTAAGTTGTTTCAACAATTGCTCATCACATCTCTGCGGAACAACACCAGTGTGCATTAATGACCAGCTCTGTAGACATCTGAATAATTAACTGTGTTTTTTGTCAGCAACTTCACTATCGATGTCCACACAAGTGCAGGGTTCCAAATTAGCATTAGTGCATTTACACAAGGCTAATAGGCTGTATTAAATGAATACTATTTGTGGGTTACCAGCCTGGTTGTCGAATCACAATAGAAGGACCACGTCTAGCTGTACCACGCCAATTTCTAGCTAAGCTCCATTCATGTTTTTGGGATTAATTTATATACTTTGAAACTTGACCTCTCAGAATGCTATTTTCGAGGTAATTGTATAGGTAAGCTGTTGAGTATTTTGAAACTAATTTGACTGGGTGCTGCCCAGTCACATTAGTTTCAAAATATTCAACAGAATGTTTATTAAAAATTAATCCATCGAAGACATACAATTCGCACACTTGATAGACTTTTAAATGTTCATGACGGCGCTAAATACGTCATTCATTCTACATTTTGATTGTGATGTCAGACTACATATGATGCAATTGATTTTGATGTCATATGCTTGAGTTAATCCATCCTATCTTAATAACTACATGAACAGCCTAAAATAACTGTTATATACTGTCTAAGAACTAGGAACTAGTAGATGGTGGGAAACCGATGTAATTTTGAAACCAATGTTGCTGAAAGTGTTGCCAACTTAGGTTATCATATTTATCATATATCAAAAGTAAACTAGCTACCATATGCTCATAACTACAACATGTAACGGGGATGTTATCCCTTTAATGGACAAGTCAGCCAAAACTGGCCTCTACACTGGTTGTGAGGAATGTCCATCAGCAGACCAAGAGATGATTCCTTTTGATAATTTACCACAGTAAGGTGCCCTGTCCTTCTGGTGGTAAATTTAAAAAAATGCTAATCTTGGTCTGCAAATAAACATTTTCTATGAGAAAATGGAAATTTTCTTGGACATATTTGAGGATTAAGAGATTAATCAGTGATGTCAAGTTAAGGCTTAACTCTTTAACACTCTGACGTCAAGATTTTTAATTTGCAAATTAAATTAAAAGATGAACTGTTGTTCACCTTTCTACAAATTTGGTGGAAGATGGTGCTGTCGTAGACAGCAACATCGTCCACCAAAATTGTTGAAAAATGTACACGAGTTTCTCTTCTATTGACACAGGAAAAGATGGAATATTGACATCAGTGTGGTAAGGGTTAAAGATACACTATAGAGATAGGACAATTTATTATACCTATATACCTATATTCTAGTTTTGCTGTTGCAGTTACTGAGGACGTGTTCTGAGCCTGATCTGACGCGCTTGTTCAGCAGCATCAAAACTCCAGATGTAGCGTGTATGTCTGATGATGTCAAACATTCACCAACAAGCAAAAGTCTAGATCTGCTGGTACGTTTTAAAACCAGAATTTTGTAGTTGTATTCATTTTGAAAGTAATGTAGCTTGTCCAATGTCAATTCAGGCTTCTGGATTAATTGTCATGATGGAAACGAGTTTTGGGACCCCTATCATGGACATTATATTGATTTACCCAATCCCAACCAACATACCAGGAAAAATATTACAGGAAAGGAAGATGACCAATAAATAAAGAGTTCTGTCACAAGCTTCAATGAATTAAGAGCCAATTTCAAAGAAAATAAGTTTAATGACATAAGGAATATACAAATGTACAAAGTTTGAAAATAATATATTATGCACCGGCGCTATCATTAAATATAATAGCTAAAGTCAAATATATCCATGACAGTAATTAAATATCAATATCCTATGAAATGTTTCAAGAAAAAGGGAAGTGAAACCATTATGTCTGCTAAAGATTATAATAATCAGTCTTTGGTAATAATTAGTACCTCCGGCACGTCAGCTCAATACCAGTCACATTGGAGCGCCACCAGTCGCTTTGGAGTGCCACCAGTCTCATAGCAGTGCCACCAGTCTCATAGGAGCACCACCAGTCTCAGGAGCACCACCAGTCTCAGGAGCACCACCAGTCTCATAGGAGTGCCACCAGTCTCATAGTAGCGCCACCAGTCTCATAGGAGATCCACCAGTCAGGTATGAATGCCACCAGTCATTTATGAGCGCCACCAGTCATGTATGAGCGCCACCAGACACGACTTACGGTCCAAACAATGTCACTTCCGGTCCAACCAGAATCACTTCCGGTCAGACAGAGTCACTTCCGGTCCACCCACAGTTACTTCTAGTCCAAACACGGTCACTTCCGGTTCACCAAGAGGCACTTCCAGTCCAAACACTGTCACTTCCGGTTCACCCAGGGTCACTTCCGGTTCACCCAGGGTCACTTCCGGTCTAACTAGTCACTTCCGGTTCAACAGAGTGACTCCTAGTGCCAATACTGAGGTGCGATCAGCAAACAATATATACAATCATGTCAACATGTTGTCCACAAGCAGACGGACAGACCAACAACCAGCATATCCACCAGACAGGATAGCAATCACAGGAACAGCAGCATCTGGACAGAGTAAGCGATTCTGACCACGATGACAATTTCAGTAGCCCTTAAATACCCTATCTGCATGGGATGGTAAGAATAGCACATACCTAGCTGTATGCAGAAATCATGCAGTGCACCTCTCGACTGATCACACAATACGTGTTGCACTAAATAATTAACATATAAATACAATAATTAGGCATTTCAGAATACCAATAGTCACTTGCATATGATCAATAGCTATTTACATAACAATTAAAATCAACCAGCATGAGCTGTAATTGACACGTGAAATGAACATAGTGAAATTAACAAGTGAAATGAACACCTTGTCGGATTTCAATCACACAATAGGCACAGAAATTAACTGGTGAAAGCGATCTGACATTGACGCAAGAATACTACGGCGACACATTAGCTTAATCATAGTAAATACAGGGTGGACGATTAAAATAGATTAGAAATGTGACAGTAATGCTTGGAGGTTTGCATGAAAATTGTATGTAACTTAACCTTTTGTTTGTAAATTTATTTCCGTATCGTGAAGTTTAGGGTCTTCCTTTGAGAACACCTAACGCCAACATCACCCTGCATGTCTTCTAACCCTGTTTGTAAGGTCTACTGCAATATTCTTTCACATATACTTATATAGACAATCTTGCTGTAGAGCATCTTGTAATAAGTTTACATGTATAGGCTACTGATTACAAAGTACACTATCTGTGTTTACATGGCATGTCACAATATGCTTTCTACAAGTACATCAGTCATTCTCTGATACCCACTACCTTGAGATACAGTGCGTCTTCTACAAAGTGAATCGTCTATAAACTGAAGTCCTCTCCAAGTTTGTCATCGCTACTAGAACTTGTGTAATTCACATAAATCTGAAATTAATAAAGATATTTGTACAGTCCAGCTCATAAATATGTTATAATGTTTTCAAACTAAAGACAGAGACATGTTAGTTAGTAAGAAATGTTTTACTGAATATTTTGAGCATAATTAGATTGGACGACATTTCTGCCTTAGGCAGGCAGCACTGTTATCCAGTCCAATTATGTTCAAATATTCAACAGTAGGTTTTATTTTATTTTGTCAACATGTTAAGTTATTTCTGAGGTGTACTATAATCCCCGTCTGATTTTTATTCTAGTCTAATCATTTAATGATCAAGCCGACCAGAATTGTTTTTTTGCAGTTGTCTTGTGACATGTCCATATGCAGGCCAAGAGAAGACTGTTTTTGAAGATTTATGACTTGAATTAGTGGGGCTCGATAACCAAACCAGTCATTCAAAATTTTGTAATATATCCTTCGCTTTGTCTGCAAATGGATATAAACTGGCAAATATTTTCATTTACCAGACCAATATTAACCATGAATTGAATCAGCATATTTTGGCTGCAAATGTCATAGCATATAGGAAGTCACATGTACTTTTGAGATCATCTGTCCATTGTTACTTTTGAGATCATCTGTCCATTGTTACTTTTGTGATCATCTGTCCATTGTTACTTTTGTGATCATCTGTCCATTGTTACTTTTGAGATCATCTGTCCATTGTGACTATCTTTCTCTGTTCCATAAGCTGGTAAATTAGGACATGTTTTACTGTAAATGATTGAATTTGTGTCTGTTTTAGGATGCTCCCATTTACGGCTGCGACGATCTACTAAGCCACGATGTGATATGCATAGCAATATTTGTGTCACGATATGATATGTATCGCAATACAAAATATATATACATATACAAGAATGATGTATGCGTTTTAACTAAATAAACCCATTTTGATGTTATATTTTGTTTCATGATACGATACGTATTCCAATACATAACTATATACATGTACAAGAATGATGTATGTGTTTTAACTAAATAAAGCCATTGTGATGTTATATTTCCTCACTAATAGCATCTGATCTAGTATTACATGTGTGCCATGTACAGCATATAGCAATGGGTTAGGTGGAATGTGTAGTCACAGTAATAGGAAATTTACACATTAAAATCATGAATGCATCTCTACGCTTTTACTAAATTATAAACACAAATCAAGCTATAAAATCCTTTTTACATTTGTTGTAACTTGTAAAAGTCTATCATGTATCGTGATACAGGAAAGGTATCGCTATATATCGTTGCAGCCCTAGTCCCATTAGCTGTTTATTATACCCCCCACTATGCATGGCAGGGGTGTTATATTTGTGGCCCATATGTACATACTCCCTGAAGTTCTTGTCACTGTAGCTCCTACAGTTTGAGAGAGAATTGTTTGAAACTTGACAGGATGATTGTACATCACCCAAAGATGTTCCTAATGTTAAAAAGATTTTTCATCGGTCCATCCCGTCATCCGTAAGCCCCTCTGCCTATTCATACATCCCGAAAGTCTTGTCGCTGCATCTCCCACACTTTGATAGAGAATTGTTTGAAACTTGACAGGATGATTGTACACCACCCACAGATGTGCCCAATGTTGAAATTTTTTTTATGAGTCTATCCTATCCATCCATAGGTATGTCTGTCTGTACATACATCCCAAAAGCCTGATGTACTCATCTTGGGGGATGGCGATATGTCAGCCTCCAGCTGACTTTCTCTTGTTTTATAATTATTTTTCTTCTTAAATTTCACAGCAAAATAGAGAAGTATCACTACACCAACTCTCCCCATTAAAGAGTGAAAAGATGAATACTGTTACTTCTAAAACAGCACAAACAGAGCATAGCGAATTGTAAGTTTTAAACCTTTGATATTATCAGTTAGCGAGAGCAGAATTATTTTTGTCCTAAAATGTACTTCTCTGACAAGTAAATGAGCTGTGATATGCTTGTCAAATACTCGGATATGCTTGTCAAATACTCGGATATGCTTGTCAAATACTCGGATATGCTTGTCAAATACTCGGGTTTCCTATGTAGTTGATATCCTTGTTATAAGCTCATCTGTCATGAAAGGTGACTGAGCTTATGCTATTGACAATCCGTCCTCTGTCTGTCATCAACTTTCTCCTTTAACCATCTGACTGCTGATTTTTTGCAGACGACATTCCAAGGGTTGTATCTCTGGAGCTGCTAAATATTTTGAAAAAATTTGGCTGAAAGTTTATAGTGGCTAAGCCACCAACAACTTTCAGTCACATTGTTTTCAGCAGCTCCACAGTTATTGCCCATTGAAATTATTGTCTGGTGGCTTGCAGCGGCGAGACAGTTAATTGACTTCCCAGGAATCATTGGATTGATTCAACATAATTTGGCAAAAAGTGTCCTTGTGTGATAGAGTTCAAAGATTTTCAAACAATACTGATTGGTTGATTTATGGCCATTTCTGTTATTTTATGCTATTCCTAAAAACATCTTTAAAAATCTCTAAAACCACTTGAGTTGAACCATTAGAAACATCATCTCGATAGCTGTTTGATTGAGAGATCCTGATTGGTTCATTTCTCCATTGGATGACCTAGTTTTCACACAAACCTGTAAAACGGCTGAATAGATTGAGTCGAAATTTGAGCAATATGATTATGGACTAGGGACCATTTACCTTTATTCAAGTGAAATTAATGGGTAGAAAAACATGGCAACCATTGACCAATTAAAATTGAGCTTTTGTTAGTTGATGAATTTTGAAAGTGAAAATGCTGATAATTAATGATATAGAGGTTATTGGTCTGCTGATTATGATTTTCAAATATGCAAGACTGGTCATTGTAGAGTTGCAAGCCAGCATGATTTTTAACCCTTTAATGGTCAAATTTGGTCAGGAAAATCACACTGTTTGCTTATTGAATGTCTATTTGCAGGTCAAGAGAGGACTATTTAAAAAAATTTACCAGTGGAATGACTGGCCCGGTTATCGAGCCAGGCATTTCTGTGGTGAATTTTCAAAAATAGTCTTCTCTTGGCCTGCAAATGGCCATTCCTCAAGACCACTGCAGGGGCTGGTTCTGGCCAGTAGTGACCATTAAAGTGTTAAGAGACTGGAAAAACTCCCATAGGAAATGTGTTATCGTGGAACAAGTGAAAAATGACTAAGCACAACTATTGATTGCTCTGTTTGATAATTTTGATGATAAGTGGAATGACTAAAGTTATCCTCTATAAACAACAAATAATGAAATATGGAAATCATTACATAATGGCTAAAATGATTGATTGTCTCCCCTGTGACATACATTTGAGGGAACCACCTTGCCGACTAACATAGCGATGACGAGCGAGTCATAGTAATTCACTTAACACTTATTTCAGGTGGTGTGTTAAACTTATCCAGATATATGGTTGGCTATACTGTTATGAATCAGCCAATTATATTGCGGTCCCGAGGTCAAGGCTCTTGGATGTTTATTAGCAAGGACGATAGGCGAGATATTTAATTCCATGGGAATCATGCTTTACAAATTGGGTAATAAGTTAGAAATACAGACTGAATGGACCTTTCCAGTTTTACTGTGCCCTGCCCATCTCTAGCTAAGCTCCACCCACACCTCGCTCGTCGTGGGATCGATCTCTGAACTTCCTGACTATCAATTCCAGAAAACGGTACAGGTCATCCAGTCAAATTAGTTTCTAAATATTCAACAGCATGTTTATTAAATAGTAGAAACATAATTCTTACAACGTGTCAGATTTCAGACTTAAAGATGGGCCGTATAGAATGATTTATGACGTAATGATTATGACATCATCCTACACGCCGCTTAGCTGATTATGATGTCATATGACATGAGACGATAGATGGATACTCTGGAAAGGTGAATTGTATTCTAGTCATTCTTCATAATGTAAAGATGGACATTTCTTTTCTCATGGTTGTGTGGAGTTTTAAAGCTTTTAGATTCACATGTAATTCTTGTAGTGAATTTATTTGCTCCATTTGTATTCATTTAGGCAAAGTAACAACAATGCTGATGAAATTATAGATAATGAGATTGGTGATGATAAACCGCTTGACGGCATTACACATGCTCCAGATGATGGTGATAATGATGACATAGTTAAAGATGAGGAGGATGAGTTGAAAGATGAGGATTTTGATGATGATGAGTTTGAGGATCTGCTCAACATACAAGCATCAATGGCAACCTTGCTTAAGTCTAGTGATGGTATGGAATTTAGTCTTTGACTCATCAATCCGGCAAAATGGTTTCTCCAGTTTGATCTGTAGGCTAATTTAAAGCTATCCTGCACCATCTCCTTCCCTGTATATCCAGGGGGCCTCCCGGACAGGGATGTGGTCAGGCTTATTCTATCTATTGCTATAACTTCAGAATTCATCTATTACTATTACAGTTATTGTTACTGTTCTATCTATTGTTGCAACATTTTAGACTGCACACACACACATATGTACATCAATGAATGAATCGTTATGTGAATGATCGTGAGAAATGAATCAAATATTGGCTGGAGTAGAATACAAAAGCTCATGCTTTTATTGTCATAGGATTAGCTAATACTTAGTAGTGGCTCTTCCATGCCTCATGGGTTGTCAAAACACGCCCTATGGGTATGAATTACATACCCATTAGTATGACCCGCCCTACCACTATGGGATATGGCAAAGTCTCTCCCTCCCTCCCCACGCTCCCTCCCTCCCTCCCCACGCTCCCTCCCTCCCTCCCTCCCTCCCTCACTCCCTCTCTCTCCGTAATTCAAGTACAGGAGGATTAATAACCATTTTCCGGACTCCTAACCATGGAACATGGTAGGTATTGGATTATGCTGTATAAATTAAGGTGCTAGTAGCCTAGAGTATAATCTAGGTGATCTAGAAGAATCCATTATAGTAAAAACCTATCAAATAGGATCCAATTTGTATTTATTCATATGTATTGCTTTGTCTCGTGTAGTCGAAAACCTTTTATTTATTAACACTTAAAAGTGATAAACAGTTGTCAAGGTGATGAAAGATGCATAAAGATTAGTCAAGAAATTCTAAATATTTGTTTATTAAATATCCATTTGCAGGAAAATACTACTTTTGAAATTTACCAGGTGAATGACTGATTCACCTGTTGTGCCAGCCATTCCAGTCATAAATTTTTGTTACAAATTCTCTTGGCCTGCAAAGGCATTCCTCAAGACCACTGTAGATGCCAGTTTTGTTTGGTTTGACTATTAAAAGGTTAATCTCTGTTAATCTCTTCTAGATGATCAGGATGATGATGGGAATTTTGTCCCATTCAGTCTGTCTGATTCTTCTCTTGGTGAAAAAACAAAGATTCCCAAACATCGGACATCACAGAATGAGGATGATAACACTAAGAGTGATGGAGAGGATGATGATGATCACATAATGATGCAAGATGAGAAATCTAACATGAGTAGTGATGATGATGATGATGAGGAAGATGATACTACATTGAGAAGCTCTGCCAGTGGGGACGCCAGTAGTGCAGGCAAGATGACCTTGAACTATTCAGATCTATTCGGGTCAGGTGAATAAAGTCTTTTGTTAACTTTTAATACTAGTCTCAAATACCATATCTATTTTGCTATTTCCTAACTATAAAAAATCTTCTTTGATAGAGATTTTGTCATGGCTATCATTGACAATATAATAAAGTACCTTTCTATTATACCATCCAGATATTGAATGCCCTGAAACATTACCATAAACTATGCCCTCTGACCTTAGTACCATTCCCAACCTTACTCTGCCATACCAAACCCAACCCTTCCTTACCTTTGTGTACATATACCTCGTTAAACTAGTTTCTGCCCTACCATACCATGCCCTAAGCAACACTACCATACCCTAATCTACTAAGCGTACATATGTCTTCATTCCACAAACATGTAAAATCTAAATTTCTGGTCCTCTACCGTAAGGGTAAGTTGAAGATAGGTTTGTATGAATGGTTGCAGATGACAGCGATGATGACGATGATGATGATGATGAAGGTGAAGGCGATGATTATGACATCTTCTCGCGTTTGGAGGAATCACGTATGGAACTGGAGGAGGAGTTAGGTTGTGAGGCATTCCTTAAAGTATACAGAAGCATTCAGGTTAGTATATAGATCCTCAGTAGTTAACATTGTTCACTCACCTCTTACCATTAGCCCTTTACCCTCATATCAGCAAAAAAACTGCTTCTGCCGTGGTCTTGAGAAATGTCCTTTTGCAGACCAAGAGAAGACTATTTTTGAAAATTTACCACTGGAATGGTCTGCAAATTGACATTTCTCAAGACGCTTGCAGAAGCCATTTTTGGCTGATATGATTGTTAAAGGATTAAATGGTTAAGATGTTTACAGTAAAAACTGTCATTTTCCATCAACTATTCCAAGCAATGAAACACATAAAGTAGAGTGATGCATTTCTAGCTAAGCCCCGCCCACTTTCTTTACGCATTTGGGAATCAATTTAACACTTTGAACCCTGAATTCCCAGAATCTCAATTTAAAGGTAACTGTACACTTTTGATGGACTTTAACATTTTCGTGACAGGGCCATACGTCATTATGATCACGATGTCAGATAATGAGTGAGGTAATTAATTATGACACCAGATACTGGAGTGACAGATCGGATCCCTTCATAGTGTTGTAGACAAGAGTTAGTGATTTGAGAGGATCATCTCAGTTTTGCTTGGATTTATGATCTAGGCCAATTCTGCATTTTCTGTGTGGAAACTACATTAATAAAAGTCGCACACGGTTTTCAGAGAATTGTTCATAGCCTATTAGATATCATAACTGATGGAAAGAGATTTCCATTGCGATGGAACTAGAATTTTACTTTTGTTTCGATATGACAAATTGATACATTTCTACCATGATGGAATGACCGACTCCATGAGACAGAGATGTAATCTGTGTTTTCTCTTGCTTAGAAGATATGATAGGAATCGGGTACACCCCAGACCTTCACTTCCTAGTATACTAGACCGGATACGCCTGAGGGATGTTTATTACCCCTTTAGTGCTCAAGATTTCTCAATAAAACTTAAGCGTGAGCTTTTAAATGTACATTTACAGGCCAATGGATAACTATTCTTTAAAATTGAACACGGATGGTTGACTGTTATCAAATCAGTCATTCTAATAGTAAATTTTCAAAAATTGTCTTCTCTTGGCCTGCAAATGTACATTTGTCAAGACCACTGCAGAGGCTGGTTCTGGCTGGATTAAGCATTAAATGGTTAATCTCTCAATTTGAATAGATTGTTTGATACAGTACAGCTCAGACATAACATTACATGTTTCCAAACCAAAATAAAACATACTGTGGAGTGTTGAGTATTTGGAACAAAATTGCTTTGGAAGACTCAATGCAATTCACCTTTCCAGAGTATCCATCCATCATCTGACCTCGTATGACGTCATAATCAGCTCAGCGTGTGTATGATGACGTCACAATCATTACATCACAAAGGGTTTCATATCGACTGTTACCAAATCTCAAATACTACGACACGTATGAATTGTATGTCTTTGTAATTCTTTGCTATTTAATAAACATGATATTCAACAGCTTACCTGTATAAGTTTCCTGAAATAGGTAGTCAGGGAGTTCAGAGATCGATCAATCCGAACACGAGCGAGGTGTGGGTGGAGCTTAGCTAGTGATGGGCGGGGCATAGCTAAAACTGCAAAGGTCCATTATGTTCACAAAGTATTCAAGAGAACATTATTTTCTTACATCGTGTTCAAAGTCGTACTCAGTAACATGT
Source organism: Chaetoderma sp. LZ-2023a (assembly GCA_034401795.1). Taxonomy (NCBI): domain Eukaryota; kingdom Metazoa; phylum Mollusca; class Caudofoveata; order Chaetodermatida; family Chaetodermatidae; genus Chaetoderma; species Chaetoderma sp. LZ-2023a. The sequence goes on from CM067366.1 coordinate 98,121,585, forward strand.
TTCTGTTTTTGTTTTAGAAACATGATAGCGTATTTATGGGCTGTACTGTATCATGAGGCTCCATCCTATTAGCTAATATTTAGTCTGTTTGAAACATAAACAGCAATTTTTCATTTTGAAAACACTTGTGCAAAAAGATGTTGGCGTCTTGGACAGAAACAGCTTATAACAACATCTCAAAGTAAAGGATAATTAGCATGCAAAAATAACAAAAGATTATCAAAATTAAATAATGTAGCAATACAAGGGTTTCTTGTAAGCATTTCTGAATGATTTGTTAAAGATATTTTACTTGTAATCACATTCTGGGCATTGACTCTCCTGAACAGTACATGTTATTTTTCAGGCTCTTCATGAAGATGAAGATGAGAATATAGAGGATGGAGCACGGGTTGCCATGGAAATGTTGGGTGATAAGCAGGATCTTTACCCGAAGGTGTTCCAGCTAGTTCTGGCAGACTCAGTCTTCACTGAAGGTAAGAGCATGTTCTCTTACAATAGATTTACACCAGGATAAGTTGCAGAAAAGTAATTAAATGTGTTTGTTTGAATTTTTTTGCATCATAATTGTTACCTTGGTAGATTCAATATGAAAGACAATTACATACCTTTCTGGGATGCGAGCTCCTCAAGCAAGAGTTTTTCGGGATCATCTCAGTTTCCTATTAAGCATGAACTGGTTCTTACTGGCATATCATTCTGGTGAGTTGGTATTGAGTTACATGGCAGCATGGAATACTAGACCAACTGGTGTACAGTAGTGTAGGGGAAACCGGGTGATGAAATATCTGGTCTGTTAACACCTATTTCAGAATAGTCATCCTTAGTGTCAGCCATCAGGGCCAGATCCACAATGATTTTGAATCCATCTTAAAGGCTTTGCATGCCGTCAGTCTGAGTGGCCAATAGACCTTTCTAGGTTATCCATCCATCATATGATGTCATAATCAGCTATGTGACGTGTAGGATGATGTCATAGGGGTGAGTGACTCGATTTAGTCCGTCTTAAACACTTAATAGTCCGACATCATGTGCAAATTGTATGTCTTTACTATTTCATAAACATTCTGTCGAATATTTTGAAACTAATTTGAGTAGACACTGTTGCTGCCATACGCAGCAACAGCACCCAGTTAGATTAGGTTAAAAATATCCAACAGCTTATCTGTAGAGTTTTCTGTAAATTGATAGCCAGTGAGTTTATGGACCAATCAATCCCAACAGAAGCGAGGTGTGGGTGTCTTAGCTAGAGGTGGGCGGGGCATGACTAAAACTGGAAAGGTCCATTGAAGAAAATCAAATATGATCCACTGATGTTAGGATCTAAGCATCATCATTAGAAATGTCAAAGTGTGAGTGACCGGCCAGCAGACATATACTAATTGTGATTTGCAAATAAAAAGAAAGATCTCCCAGAGACATCTCTTTCATGAATTTGCACTCATTATTACCCTCTCAA